>JABMIG010000001.1:0-202500 GCA_013187285.1 Cyclotella cryptica | reverse complement strand
GAGACGACCCCCGTCCATTCTTTCGCTTTGCACGAAATCTTTACCCCGGGAAGATTGAACCATCCCCATCTCATAAATTCTTGGCATGGCTTGATGAAAAGAAAATGCTCTTAAGATTGTACACGCAAAATGTTGATGGTCTGGAAGAACTCGCCGGCGTCAATAAAAACAAAGTCGTCTACGCTCATGGATCACTTTTGAATGCAACATGTATGAAGTGTGGTGCGAAATATACAGCTCAAGATATTGCTAGCGATGTGAAGGAGGGTAGAGTGCCAATGTGTACGCGTTCGAAGGAGAGAAAGACCAAAATCGCCACCAAAAATACTGCGGCGAATTTGCAAGACAAACCTGTGCATACTAGGACTTTACGCAAAAGGTCGTTTCAACAATACAGTGAGGTTGATGAGATCAACACCACTGCAAACAAAAGCTCATGTGGCGGCGTGGTTAAGCCAAACATCACATTTTTTGGAGAAAAGCTTGCTGGTGATGTAGGACTTTGTCTTCAAAGAGATTATGCAAAAGCAGATGCATTAATAATTATGGGGACATCACTCTCGGTGTAAGATTCGGTAATATACTTTACGATGTCCTGTCTGTCATTTCATCCTCCAACCTCCAACCGGTATCATTCAACTCCCCTTTTCAGGGCCCCGATGTCAAAAGTAGTTGAATTTCTGCCTCCGGATCTTTTCCGTGTTCTTATCAATCGCAACATAATCCACCCAACTCCAAGCCAAACGGCTGACAACCTCTCATTTGATGCATGTTTACTTGGAAATTGTGGTGAGAAACAAGAAAGAGACAGTTGATCTTGCTTGAATTTTATGCAACCTCTGACGTACTCTGTCTGATTCTTTGTAGACGATATCGTCCTAGCTATCAAGCGCCAAATAACTGGCAGTTTTGGTTCAAATTCAGCAATTGATGCCCCAAAGAAAGTACTTAGTGACAACGATCCGTCGTGGCTCAAAAATCAACCGATGGACAGTGTGCTTTTATTTAATGGATCAATCACCAATACCGTAACAGACACAAGTGCGTTTCAGAAGTTAGTTGTCTTCTGTGACGGCTGCAAATCTGAAATTAAAGGAACCATTCACTGTTGTAAGACATGCTTTGATTTCGACCTCTGCGGTGATTGCTTTCCCAGCCTGTCACTGTCTCATGAGGGTGGAAATCACGAGTTTACTATCGAAAAGGATGATAGATCGGATTAGGGGTACGATAGTTTTCGGAAACCTGATTCGGTCGTCACTCAGAATAAATTTCAATTCAAATCGGCAACGCCATATTCTTTTTTTTTCAAGCGAAGAAAAGGAAACAAAGTTTTGATAAGATGAATGATTCACTGAAAGCTGCTGGTGATCGTTGTGGCGTCGATGTTGACGCACTCTACAAAAAGTACGCATGCCAGAAACGAGTCCGAGGCAACGTTAGTAACACCGAAGATGCTACTCGAGAGAGTGTCTTAGACAATATGCTTATTTGCAAGCGGTGCAATGGATACGGGCTGATTAAGGAGCATTACAATTATCAAGTGAAGGAAATTAACTGCACTGAATGTGATGGAGATGGAGTGATTCAAGGTAGACCTTAGAGTTACTGAGGTTACATAAAGTGAATAAGAACTTGGAATAAGCATTCTATTTTCTGTCATCGTGGGTTTCGATTTTACCGAGTTTTGTCTCCAATGCGATGATTCGATCTTCCAATAGTTTAATTACGTCAATTATGTTTTCATCATTGACACTCAACTCTGTTGTCACAGTTACCTTTCGGGCAGATACAGAGCCGACATCAAGAGCACCTGCAATATTGGCAGTGGAACAATACAAAGCATTGGAAACGTCAATCTGCTTTGAACTCATTTTATCTGCTGCTACTTCAGAAGCACCGATAGATCCAGTGACATTCACGTCGCCCTTGCTGATGAACGAAGACGCGGAGACAAAGCCTGTAGCACTGAGATCTTGAGTATAAAGTCTCTTAGCAAATACTGCGCCTCCAACGTGCACTGCGTCAACTACGTCAATGCCTTGAGCTTTAAGCTTCGTCGTTGAAATATCGTTTGTAAAATTCGTTTCTCCGTGATAAACGGTCTGGCCATGAAAGCTAACCTCACCGTTGAAGACAGCAGAAGTTAGAACATCCAATTTCTTCTGTATCATAAGAGAATCGAACGATGAGGTGCTGTTGACATTGTCTTCTGCCGTCATGTTCTCCACTTTAATGGCGCGAGCAGCATCATCCGCTTGTAAAAAAGATGAAGCATGCTTGTTTATTGTCATGTCACCACTGAAATGTACATTCTTCTTGGCTGTTACTGAATCAAATCGTGAAGGCTCCTTGATGTCCCTAGACTGTGGACGCGTTGCAAGTGAAATGGGAAAGGATGCGACTAGAAGGAGAAACGCGACTTTCATATTGCTGTGTTTCGATTTATGAACTCTGGTATGAATGCAAGGCGAGACGGTATTAGCGGCAACGTGTCAGTTTTAAAGTTAAGAGTTTTATTTTTGAAATGCTTTTAGCACCATTCCATTCCAGTTGGATCATAAAATCTAATTGTATTTAGAGGTTGAAACAACTGATGTGACCGACCTGCAAGTAGTCATTCCTTGGTGTCACGATTGTTATGGCAGTGCATACGTATGAAGCCATGCAGCAAACAAGAAACGACACACCTGTCATATCGATCCCTATAGAAATGGCGCAAGAGTTCATCTCTAGCGTCATTCGAGTCGGATTTACTAGGTCGTATCCATGATTCAAGGAGATCGCCCAAACCATCCCTATCCCGTTGTTTCAACAATGACAAGTCGAACATGTCTTCCATCTGTTTATCATCCAATACCAAGTCCATCAGCTGCTGTGCAAGGACCTTGACGTACAGCACACTTTTCTCTGTTATCTTTTCATTACCAAATAGTTCTTAATACGACGGGTATGGTATGGCTTCATCGAAAAATGAACGCAGAAGATGCAAATGCTGTGCAAGGACATGGGAGTGTTGTCTCATTTTATTTCCATGAATTGGACTACTGTCATTGGTATGTCATTGGTACTTGGTGATAAGTTCCATTAAAGTAAAAATTATGGTTTCTCTGGTGCAATTGACTAGGTTTTCGAAATTAGAAATAAACGTTCTAAAACTGCATAGGATATTCTACCCCACGATGCAATGAGCTTGTGATAAAATATCATTTTTGATGCTATACAGGGAAGATTAGTTGTTCCTTGAATGATAAGGACGAAGGCAAGGGATGGAAATGTCCTCATCATAGTTGCCTGGCCTGATGAGTACGTTGCCGTTTGTGTAGATGTGAATGATTTCGAAGGGGCCATCAGTAGGCAAAGAGAGCTTGGCTTTCCTGGTTTGTTTGTACTTGGGTTCGACAATGAGGACCAGGTCGCCAACTTTGCACTGGTGTTGTTTGCATCCTATTTTCCTTGTTATTGTTTGTAATGGCTTGGAGACGACAAACGGCGCAAGAGTTCATCTCTAGCATCATTCGAGTCAGATTTACTAGATCGTATTTGTTGGATCCCATTAGGGCACTGTCCCAGTTCTACCCTATGTCACGGTTTATAAGACCCCCCAAATGTACAAAGATACCTTTTGGGGGTCTTATAATACGTGTCAAGCTTGTGATTGTAGCACGGTGAAGAGATAAATAATGTATCCTGTTTATCTAAGTGTTATATTTTTTGTGCTGTATTTCACTCCATTTCCCGCCATTTTCTGATCCATTGATGGTGAAGTTCTATCAATCGGTCTCAATTCACCACTCACCGCCCACTTTTTTGGATAATTTTGCTTCGTTGCAATGTGTGGTGAGTTTTGAGGCTTATATGCGTTACTCGGTGACTAGAAGGAGTTATGAGGAGAAAAACCTATGGGCGTGTTGTATTTTACAAGGGCAAGCATTCTAAGGTGGTTTTGGAGTATTTTGGGGTGTTTATCAACGTGAAAAACACAAATGTACATAAAAAGGAGGGGTCTTATAATCTGTGGGGACTTATAAACCATGATATACAGTAGAACTGGACAAAAAAGTTTGTCCGTTCTAGAACTGGATGTTTTTCTCCTCGTTGGGCCACCGTGCCTTAATGGGGTGCCCAGTTCTACAACTGGACACCCCAGTTCTAGAACTGGGACCTACTGGGACCGTGATAAAATTCTAGGTCAATAACAGGGACTGATGCTCGAATCCCCATTGGGGCACCAGTCCCATTGTGGCACCAGTGCCTTAATTGGGACAACCGATTAGTCCCATCGGGGCACTGGTGCCCTAATGGGGCGATGAAAATATCCTTATTTTGGAACCACTATTGTACGTAGTTGTGATACTGGCTGGGCCCTGCCAAGTAGGCTTTAATAAGTAGAGGGTACACAAAATCACGCAAGTGCATAAAATTCTTCCGATGAAGTGGTAAGCTAATAATCTCCTAATAATGTACCTAAAAAAATTGACATAGTAATTATCCCTACCTCAATCAGAATTGATCCCCGTTAGGGCACCAGCAAACTATTTCAAGGTAAAGTGCCACAACCGGGAGAGAAACGTCCAGTTCTAGAACTGGACGATTTTTTTCGGTTTTAGAACTGGGACGGAGCCCTAACGGCATCCAACATATCCATGATTCAAGGAGATCGCCCAAACCATCCCTACCCCGTTGTTTCAACAAAGACACGTCGAACATGTCTTCCATCTGTTTATCATCCAATACCAAGTCCATCAGCTGCTGTGCAAGGACCTTGACGTACATCACACTTTTCTCTGTATTGTAGTAAGTACTATACCTGATGGTAGTACATTAGTAACTAGAGGTGATTAATAACAATCTCCATGTACAAGTATCTAGAAAATGACAGGTTATGTGCTAGTGACAATATGTACTCTGGAGGGTGTATGTCTTGCAGGGTGAAGTAATGTTAATAGATACCACCTACCTTCCTCAGAAAGGTATTGTGTACTTTCATACGACACCATCACACATTCACATAAATGGAAGGGGTTGCGAAAGGACACTGGTGCTGAAATAGGAGTAATTAATCAATTTCACCGCCTTAAAACATCAAGAGCCCTACACTTATTGTACTGTATGTACAGTCTAAAAAATATGATTGGAAAGGAAAGAACTCATTCGTGCCTTCTTTATTTCTGTATACGATTTTACAGTAGGGGTGAGAATTGAGTTTGAACTCTTGACTGGACTTTGAACCATTAAGGCTGTCGGATAGTATTCCTACATCAAGTTTTACATGTTTCGACACAAAATCTTTGATGCGAAGCATCAGATAGTCTGTCCTTGGCTTACCTTAAGTCACAATAAAAATTATAGCACACGAATGCACATGATGTGCCATCATCGTAGCATGATCCCACAATTTTCACAATGTTTGCTATCTGACATGAACATCAGCGTAGAAATCCTTCCAATTTCTACGTGTTGGACTTTGAACCACTATTTCAATGTAGACCACTAACTGTAGCTAACTTTAGGTGGTGATTGCAATGAGCCAAGGATGTGTAGAGCTGGACTTAAGCTCTCAAGATAGTCCCAAAGGGTTTTGCGTACTTGAACGGGTCTCAGGGGTTGTATATTGAGGCCGTACCGCTGGCCAAAGATATCTGACAAATAAGAGTCCAAATCAATTCTGACCCGTACCTACCAGATCGTAGATTCGTAACACATTACGGTATTGCACTCTCTGTGACACTGGCAATCTCTGCACCGGACTGGTTTATTAGTGACCTTTGACAGAACACTGACACACCAATCTCCTAAAAGAAAACTAATTTCCCAATAGAAAACCGGATACCTTTCCATTTTGACAGAGGAATAGTACCAAACATGAAAAAGCCAAAAGAAAACCAATCCTCCAAAAGAAAGCGAATCCCCAATTAATTTGCTGACGCCGATAGGTAGATGCATTATTTAAGCCTTTGGGCTAGCTGGAGACTTTCTTGAGAAGGAATTATCAAGATTAGATGGATTCTTTTCTGAGAATAGACTTAAACGAATCATATTTTAGGACCAGAAAACATAGTTGGGCTATTATTGAAGTTCCTTGTTTTTCTAAGTATGAAGTAGATTTTATAAGCTAGATCAGTATCTCTTCTCTAGCTATTTCTTTTTTCTAAATTGTCCACTCTAGATCGAAGAAATTTTGAGAATCTATTTCAGCATTCTAACACAATCTGTTTAGTTTATAATATTCTAAGTTCAATTTTTCGATTTAGATGGTATCAATTCTTATTATTGCATTGCCAACGAGTCGTGCATAACATAATGTATATTATAATATTATTAACTTGTATACCACGTATGATATGATACCTAACCAAAGCAACAATAACTATGGTACTCATTAGTTCTTGATTTTAGGCAAGAGAGAACATAGATATCTTTTGAAGAATAATCCATTTTCCTGGCATTCCCTGAACCCCAATCTGTTGTCAGAAGATCATGTCCATACCAAAGGTCATTTGCCCAGGATTGTAGGGTATGTTGGATGGGGTAGTTGTGGGTAAAGCCCAAGCTACCGCATGAACTAGATGGTCAATGTCATCCTGCCAGTTGTTGTATGAGTAGATGGAGGTACGAAGGCCGTCTCCAAGTGTGCGGTGTAAACGTTCTTTGATTGATTGTGCAGTTGGATTTTTGACCGTCGTGGGCTTCGATTTGATGCCGTAGCTGAGGAAGATTTCTTTGAATTCCTTGCTGATAAATTTGCTGCCATTGTCGTGTCTGCATTCCGTGGGTCTAGGATAGCAACAGAGCCATTGCTTGTTGAATTGCATGGTGCAGCTTTTGGAGTTAGCTGTGGGAATGAGTGCGAGTTCGAGCCATCCACTTCCTGCATCCACCATTGACATGACGTGGATTTCATATTTGATCCTGTCAGGGGATGCTCTGGAACCAATTCGAAGTGTCCAGGGCCCAGCGCAGTCCATGTGTACCTTTTCGAATGGCATTTTAACTTTGAGGGCCGGTCGAGGGGTAGGATTCTGTATTGTGGTTTGCCAACAAGTTTGTGGCGTTGACATTCGTTGCATGATTTGACAAAGGCTTCGATGTGAGTTCACATGCCTTTCCAGCTATAGGTTTTACCGATTGAGTTAAGAGTACGAGACACTCCAGGGTGACAAAGGTTAACGTTGTGCCACTCGATGATTTGATGGTGAAGACTCGGTGGTACCCAAACTTTGTTGTTGAAGGTGTGTACCTCTTGGTCTCCAAAGGATAAAATACCAAAGTTCGATTTGTAGCGGTCCTGTTTGAGTAGGGATTGGAGCTTGGCATCATTGTCCTGTTCCGATTTGATGAGACTCATTGAGAGTGAGAAGTCTGGGTTGTTGCTCTGGTCGAGTTCGTCGATTGTGTAGACTCTGTGAGAAGCCTTGGTGGGATCTTGCCACTCATTGTGAGGCGACTGAGACTGTTGGTACCAGTATTGCATTCACCTGCTATGTGTTCGAACTTGACGCCGCACTCTTGGTCGAGAATGATTTGTTGGCCCAAGATGCGAAGGCTTGTGTGTTTTGTCTCCATCAAGTGATGTTCATGTGGTCACTTTGAATGATGACTTCGCAACCGTAGATAATGATGTGGAAAATCTGCATCTTCAAAGGCAGCAAGAAGTTCTTGCTCTCCGACTGTGTACTGAGTTGAGCATTGTTGAATTTTCGAGAGAACACGCTGATGATTTCTTCCATTCCATTGATGGCATGGGCGGGCACTACTCCCATGGTGTATTTCTGCGAAGCGTCCGGATAGATGATGAAAGGATTGTTGGGGTCCAGGTAGGTGCAGAGGATGGTGTTGGCGACAGCAGCTTTGCTTTTGTCGAATACTTGCTGTTGTTCCTCCCCCAGACAAATGGTTGACTATCCTTGGTACCTAGCATGATGGGGGGCATGATGGCGGCGCGATTAGGGATATGGTTCTTGATAAAGTTGATGGCTCTGAGGACCCCTCTTACTTTCTTGACGTTACATGGTGGTAGGAGTTTGAGACTTTCTTCGATCCACTGGTGGGTAGGTTGAAAGCCTGCTTGTGTCAGGAGAAACCCTAGGAATCTAACTTGAATTGCACAGAGTTTGCTCTTTGTTAAGTTTACTTGCATTCCTATTCCTGCTTCCAACAGTCTTTTGAAGATTTCAGAAAGGATACTGAGGTGAGAGTTGAAGTTTTCACCTTGTAAGGAATTGGCTTATTCTTCATCATTGGCTGGAATATTCCAACCATCCTAGACTGAAAGATGTCAGTGATTGGTTTGATTCCCATTGGCAATACATAGCACTCAAAGAAACAAAATGTTGTCTCGATAGTGAGAATTTCATGAGTTTCCCTGGTGAGTGGGATCAAGAGATAGCCCATATTGAGATTGATAACAGAGGCAAAGATGAATCCTCTGATGTCGGTGAAGATTTTGCCGATGGTTGGTAGTGGGTATTCTTTGCGTTCAGGGACTTTATTGAGTTGGCAAAAGTCCATGACAAGTCAGATGGATCCATTGTTTTTTGATACTCCAAAGCATGAAGATGTCCATTCACAAGTTTCAATTTCATCAGTGGTGAGTTCCCGAAGTGCGCCGATGTCACATTGTTGGTACACTTCTTCTCAAAAGACTTGGTGGTTCTTGAGAGGTACCAGGTATGATCTTGCCCACATAGGTACTGCTCCTTTCATGACCTTGTTTGAAACTGGGTCACCTTTCCATTTGCCTTGACAGCGAAGGAAAAGCTGTTCATGGTCTTTCAGCAAGGTGAGCAGTTTGTTCTGTTTGGCATTGAGATTGAGGCACTTTTGTAACACCTCGTTGAGGTTTGCCTTTTTGTAGGCAACAGCATGTAGAGCCTTGGTTGCATTGGATTCCTTGGTGGGCACTGCGTTGGGCGCATTGTTGTTGTCAGTACCAACTAGTGGTTGTTTGCTAGGCTGGGCTTTGTGGTCTAGGATTCTTTCCTCCGTTCAATAGTCTCGAGGGACCATGAGGATTTTTTGTCCCCTCAGGAGATTGTATTGTCCCTGATGCTCGTGTCAAGGTCAAGTGCTTGCATTGACTCCTCCCGCAAAATGACTTCGCAGTTGCTGCTTTTCTGGGATGGAACGACCATGAGTTCGACGGTGAATGTACGGTTGGTTGAGAGGCATGGTAGCATTGCGTTTTTGATTTTGGGGATCTAGTCAGTGGAGACTGTCCCTGCTGCTGTCATGAAAGTGAGAATTTCGCTTTGTCATCGGGACGTCAAGCATTTCCACTAGCTCTTGAGAGATCAGACCCTTGTCAGTGCAGCATTGGTCAAGAAGTACCTTGCATGCAACTCTCTTCTGATTCCTATTGGGAAGAGTGATCACAGTGATTGGGTGTAGGTTTGCAGAGCACTGGGTGGCATTGAGGGTCATCACCTTGCCGCAAGAACTGGCGTCGTCATCAGTCTCATAGCCAACTTCCTCAAATCTCACTCCTCAAGATCAAGAGCAAGAGCAAGAAGAACTATTTTCACTTTCTGTCGTCGTGACTTCACCTCGATTTGATTGAGATCTGTTGTTCCAAGGAATGAAGCTTTCCTGAGAGGCGGAGTTTTGATTTTTGCTGCTCCAGATGTCAGGGCAGTCCTTCCACTTGTTCTTTCTGTCATGCTTTCTGCATGATGCATTGTCATGGCTCTCCTTTCTAGACTGAGAATTGCCCTGATATCCACTGTGATTGTTGTTGCCATCATTTTGATTGTTTTGCTTCTGCTTTCACGCTTGTTTGACTTCATGCTTGGCATCCAAGATTTCCAAGATTTTGCAAGCAAGTTCGATGACTTTCTCTTTTTCGCAAAGTTTAGCACCTCCTTTGTCAAGATACTTTAGTTTTTCCGCAGCTTGAGGTTGCAAGGGATGACTTTCCTTGCCATCTTGCACATAATAGAGTTTGCCATCATTGCTGAGGAGTTTGATATCCTCGTTGATTTTGAACAGGCATTCCACTGTCTTTTCCTTGTCCGCTCCTTTGTAGAAAACTGCCTGTTTTCCATGGCATCTTTCTGGTGATCAATTGTCGTGCTTCCAAGGTATTTCTTGTTGAATTTTTGAATTCCCTTTGTGATTTTGTTGCGCTGGGCTGCCGAATTGCCGGTGTTGTGCCCTCGAAGGCCTCTGACTTGGCTTTCCCAGTTTTTTGCATCGACCTTCAAGCTCGCATCCTACAATTTTTCAGAGGACCTCCCACTTCGCTTCCATGAAGAGATTGTAGCAATTTTTGAGCTTGAGCAGTTGTTTTTCAAAACTGATCAGGAGGTCCTTCCAATTGCCTTCCGCAAATGTGTAGATGAGCTCCTTGATTTGGTTTCCTTTGCTGTCTTCAAAGGTGGCCCTAATTTGGTGATCATTTCACTTGGCCGTTTTGATCTTGAAGATGAATTTTGATTGGGACTTTGTTGCCGACTTGTTTGACAACTTTTTGCCATTACTTTTTGGCTTCCCATGCTTGCGATGGCTTCGTTCGTTCGATTTAGTGTTTTTTGTCATTGGTGGCGTCCAAATGAAGAGATTAAAGTAGAATTTATTGGTACTCTGGTGCAATAAACTAGGTTTTTGAAATGAGAAATAAAGGTTCTAAAACTGCATAGGATAGGGTGTAAAACCAAATGTTTTCATATTGACACGTAGAAAGTTCTACTTATAAGCTAACAAGACTTAGTAATTTCGGAGACAGCTTTGATAATCCTGGCAGTTATGGGGTTTGTCCTCCCTCATCATCAAAATATAGATTCTGTTGACAGTTTGGGGACAACATAGGTTTGATTTGACTCCTTCATGAGTTCGTTCTCCCCTGTTCCATTGTCTGAACTCATTATTGATACAGTGAATTTTACCTACTTTTTAGAATGTGTTGGCACAATTTTAATTTTGAAAATGGGAATATCATCTTGACCCGTTTCATTATTTCATTTTTGCTTGGATTGAAACCTGCGTGAGTGTGTGTTGCCTGTTGTCACGGTTGTTTGAAGTTTCAGCTGGCTGTGTCGTCTGTTGTCATGATTGTTTGCATGGCCACCAGGTCTATCTTCATGGTTGTTTGAATGTCCATGTCACTGTCTGCATGGTTGTTTGAAGTTTCAACTGGCTGTATCATCTGTCATCATGGTTGTTTGAATTTTCAAGTATCAAGGAGCTGCATCATCTGTCTTCATGGTAGTTTGAATGGCTGTGTTGTCTGTTTTCATGGTTGTTTGATTTGCCATGTAGTCTGTCGTCGTGGTTGTTTCAATGTCCGTGTCATCTGCCTTCATGGGTGTTTGAATGGTCGTTTGATCGGTCATCATAGTTAAACTCAACTGGTCGTTTTGTCTGTCGTCATGGTTGTGTGGATTTCAACTTGCCATTTTGTCTATTGTTATGGTTGTGTTGATTTTCAACTTATTTTTTGATATTTCAATCTATTCCATCACACACAGCCTTTTGAAACATGCCTAGGACAATGGGAGTAACCTCTTCCAGGAAAAGAGAGGTTTTTTCCATATCTACTCCGTTCAAGGCTATTGACTCAGGTATAGAATCTACAAACAAATACCTCATTTTCCGTAAGTCCATGTGTCAAATATTTGCTAAGCATGAGACATCATTACAGCTCACTACTCCTCATTTTCAGAGGTCTTCCGTTGGAGAGACATTTATCTTTACACCAAGATCATGACAATGAACCTCTGATTCATCCACTTTGATACAACAACAAAAATCAAGAAGCATGTATCATGGAATGTGGCTCAGGAACCAATTAGAACAAGTGAAGGACATGCCCATCATGTGACTACTCCCGAGCCTTCAGTGAAGACAACTGCCATGATGCTATCAGTGACTCCAGCTCTGCTTGCGGTGGATTTGTAGCTTTGCCTATCAGATGTTGTATTATCATGTTGCTTTATGATAACTTTGGAGAATGACATTGCACTACCTATTGGTATTGACATTTACATGTTTGAATCTCAATTTTCTGCTCTTCATATTCCACTTCGTTTTGACAGTCAAGGTCATTTCGTATTATATGCTGGATCCAAGTCCGACAATTTGTTGTCATTTAAAATCAAGTTTGACATGCAGTTTATGCTCTTTGTTTCACAAACCATCTTTGAATGAAATGAACACCAAAGGCAACTATCATTTGTTATGAATCTTCTCGACATGCTTACTCTTGATAAGATAGTGTTATGGCCTTCAACAATCAACCAACCAAGGTCTGTTGTTATGAATGTAAGTTTGTTTTGTGGATCCCATTTCAACTATGGAATAATGCTTAGCTCAAATTTTCATTTCATTGTTCTCAGGGTAATCACCGGAAGAAGGTCTGTAACAGATCACATCAGCTGAAGTCCTTACTTTTACAACAGGCACATCAAATCCAAAAGTTACATAAAATTCGGAACATGACGTTACCTGCTATTGATGACATAGGCCAAGAATCTGGAGCTTCCAGCTGGAACTCCAGAAGTCTCCTTCACATTGTTTGATACAGAGGAAGGACTCAAAAGTCATAAGATATGAGTTTCTCAGAAATCATATCCAAATAGGATTTTCTTTCCTAGAACTCCACCATACACATTGTAGGTGTTTTCTTAGGTTGAATATCCAATGGAGGATTTCCTTCTCAGGAACCTTCCCATGGGACAGTTCCTTTGGGCAGTTGAATATGAGCCAGTCATGGAACTGCCACAAATCACTGCCAATCTCTCCCATGATCATTTGTGTTTTTATGCATGAGATAACTAGTATCTCATTCATCAGTTGTACAGTAGTATTAAGCTCATAAAAACAAAGTCAGCAAAGTCTACAACAAGATTTTTTAAATACTTTCTGGCTTAGGTCACTATCAATTGATAACCTACTCGAGCGAATTTTTTTTTGGACCGTCTGTCCATCGCCGCACTGTCCTTCGACCGTCCGTCACCGTCGAGCCGACCACCGTCCGTTCAACACCGTCGCGTCTGTCCTCCGCCAGTCCAGCGTTCAGCATCCACGTGTTCGCCCGTCGAGCCACCGTCTTTTGTGCGCCAGTAAATAGTAGCACCACGTCTGCGCTACGTGATCCCGCCGCCAACAAGATTCGTGCCAATCGTGTCTCCTTCAAGTGCGAACCGCCACGAAGCTCCTACAAGACCCTTTTCCTTGGAACAAGTCTCGGAGCAGCCCTCTCAAGAATGTCTGCTGAGAAGATGGCCCCTATTGGGCTTAAGAACCAAGAGTGCGGCGCGGAAGAGGTGGCGAAAGCCCCTATCCGTTATGTGCCGGATCGGGACCCAGTCCAAGAAGCTTTGGACCTCAAGCCTGAGACCCTCAAGTGCACCCTCGCGAATGGGTCAGAAACCCGAGTCACGGTTTGGTCCGGACACGGTACCAACGAGCAGTTTGTACTGCACGTGAACAAGGCGTATAGTACCGCCAAGAAAATGGGTCTAATTCCCGCCTGCGATGATGCCGAAAAGGCGTATGAGTCGAAAAAAGGTGAATGGAAGGCTGTTCTCCGCGAACTTGCCGATGACCCCCTCAGCAAGACTGAGAAGGAGAAAAAGACCACAGAGTCACTCTCCCTAAAGGCCGACATGCTCGCCTTAAGGACAAAAATGACCGACTCGGCCCTAGAAGTTTTTCAACTCTACGCCAACCTTCTCACTGAGGAGGCACGTCAGCCCTGGGACTTAATTGTCAAGGAGCAGACAGAGTCAAGTCCCTTTCACGACATCTTCGGAGTCGAAAGGAAGAAGTCACCGGGCAAGACGTCCGAGTCATTCAGGAGGTGCCAGTTACTCCACCTCCAATCGTGTTTCGCACATGACGCAGGCGAAAATTTGAAATTCTATATTTCAAATTGCCTCAAGAAGCCCAACAAGGTTCGGTGCGTCAGTTTGTGCAGCGCGTGATGCAGCTGAACAACTACGTGGAAGACCTCCCGTGCTTGTATTACAGCCCGAGCGCTAGTACACAGACCCAACAGGTCTACTCCTTCACTGACGCGGAACTCGCATGCCATATCTTGCGCATGTGTCCGTTGAAGTGGCAGGACCAGTACCACTTGCTTGAGAAGTGCTATCCCGAAGGGGTTAAGCCTCTATTGCTCATCCTTGAGCGAATTGAGGTGGCGCACCCAGTGGATGAGAGGCAGTCGTCTTCTAAGCCTGCAAAGGCCCAAGGAGCTGAACAGCCCTCCAAGAAGTTCGCGCTAGGCGCACGAATTCCCAAGAAGCCCAAGCAAGCACGCACGGAGTATACGCGCGTAGACAAGAACTGCGAGCTATGCAAAAGCATGGGGCGCACACACCACGCATAACACCGCGGAGTGTCGCCGTTACAACAAAGACGGAACTCCTACGCGGGGTACTTTCGGGCAAGCTGCACGAAAGTCCCGCGAAGACAGTCGCCCCAAGAAGTCCTATGCCCAGGTCTTGGCTCGCATGGAGAAACTTGAGAAGTCTCTCAAGAAAGCCAACAAAAAGGGCAAGAAACGTCGCCGTCGTGAAGAAAGTGACAGCGATTCCAACTCATCCTGAAGTGTTGGGTCGGGTAGTACCGGGGAAAATGAAAATAGTTGTAAGAAAATTAAAACTAACCACGAGTTAGCCAATTACACTACCCCTGGTCCGATAAAAACTACCAGTAACCAAAAATTAGAATTAAATAACAAAATTTTAATTCCGGATTATTCGAGTCCCTCAGTGGACGTAACTTTGAAAAATCTCAAAGACACCTCGAACTTGTCCACTAACTTTGATGTAGATCCCAACTCAGTGAGGGACACCCTACATAAATCAAAGTCAATTGAGCCATCTAACCCACAAAAATCAATGGACTCAGTAACAGCAGTACTAGCTGTACAAAAATTAGCGACTGGAAGTCAGTCCTCGACAAAACTCAAACACTTGTCCAGGAGTCGCAAAAACAACTTCTTGAGAGTACTATTGGACACTGGTTCCGATGGTGACCTCATGTTCCATGAAAAAGGAACCACCAAGCGTTTTCCCTACTTGACTAGGCAGGTGTCAAAGTCTTGGCACACGTCGAATGGGTGCTTCCAAACCAAAGGAAGAGGCGAAGTTACTCTAAAATTCCTAGAGTACTCCAACAGCAAGGAATACACAGTTAAACCTGATGTTGTGGAGTATGATGGTAAAAAGATGGCTAAGCCAGCGTTTGACCTCATCTTAGGTGTAAAAACACTAAGAGAGCTTGGAATTGTTCTAGATTTTCGAACAAAGGATATTACCATTGATGAGATCATCTTGCCGATGAGAGACATCAACAGTCTGTCAACTAGCTCTAAGATTGAAAAAGCTTGGTCAGTTAACCACAGCATGATTCATGAACCACGTAGTACTGAGGAAGCCACTCAGCGTGCAGTTCACATCTTAGATGCAAAATATGAAAAAGCAGACCTCCAATCAGTTGTTGACAACAATTGTCCTCACCTTAGTCTACAAGATCAAAATAAGTTGTTGGAGCTCCTCCGTAAATACGAGGACCTCTTTGATGGTACACTAGGTGATTGGAATACTGAGCCTGTCTCCTTCGAACTGAAGGAAGGTGCAAAACCGTACCATGGCAGAGCCTACCCAGTGCCACATTCAGTAAAAGAGACTCTCATGAAAGAGCTCAAAAGACTATGTGACCTAGGGGTACTACAGTGGCAGCCCGCATCTGAATGGGCTTCACCATCATTCATAGTACCAAAAAAAGATCAGACTGTACGTTTCCTAAGTGATTTTAGAGAAGTAAACAAAAGGATAGTTAGAAAACCATTCCCGTTACCTAAAATTAGTACAGTCATGCAAGAGTTAGAAGGTTTCACTTTTGCCACAGCCCTTGATTTAAACATGGGCTACTACACCATTAGGTTGGATCCAGATGCATCCAAGATCTGCACCATTATATTTCCATGGGGTAAGTACTCTTACCTCAGGTTACCAATGGGAATTGCTGGTTCTCCGGACATATTTCAATCGAAAATGACGGAACTAATGGCCACCCTTGAGTTCGTAAGAGCTTACATTGATGATCTACTATGTATCACCAAGGGAACCCTGGAAGACCACCTGGCTAAATTGGAATTGGTCCTCTCCAGACTGCAAGATGCGAACCTAAAAGTAAATGCTCGCAAATCAAACTTCTGTGCCATTGAAACAGAATATCTTGGGTACATCCTCTCACGAGAGGGAATTAAACCACAACCCAAGAAGGTACAGTCGATACTTGCACTGACACCGCCCAAAAATGTCAAAGACCTCCGTAGATTTCTTGGCATGGTCCAATACTATCGAGATCTTTGGGCACGGCGCAGCGAAATGCTTGCCCCACTCACAAGCCTCGTAGGCGAGTGTGGTCATACCAAACAATCCAAACTTCTCAAGGTTAAAAAGAAACCCTGGAAATGGACTGAGGAACATCAAAAGCATTCGATGACGTAAAGGCCACTATCGCCAAAGATGTGTCCTTGGCCTACCCTGATTACTCAAAAGGGTTTGAGATCTATACTGATGGATCCAAGAGACAACTTGGAGCCGTCATTACTCAGAACAACCGGCCAATTGCATTTTTCAGCAGAAAACTCTCTGTCTGTCAGCAAAAATACAGCGTAACCGAAATTGAACTTCTAGCCATTGTTGAAACACTCAAAGAATTCAAAGGAATGCTGTGGGGCCAGCCTATTGTAGTCTACACAGACCACAAGAACCTCATGCAAGATGCACTCGGTTTAACCTGTGACAGGGTTTACCGTTGGCGTTTATTACTAGAGGAATATGGTCCTGAAATCGTGTACATCAAAGGAATCCACAACACAGTTGCGGATGCGATTTCACGCCTTGACTTTGGTCCAACAAAGGACGTCAAGGAAAACTGGATGACCTTCACCAAATGCTGGTGTTATTACACTATGCAATCAGAAGAGGACCCATCCCCAGCACAACACTCAGACCTCATGAACTTTGTGTTTGCTAACCGCAGCGAAGAGAATGCGATCTATCCCCTGACAGTTCGGGAGATTGCCGCAGCTCAACAAACGGATAAAATGCTGGACAAACTCAGCCTGCTGGAGGCATACAAACCTCAGCTGGTAGAAAATGTTCAAGTACTGTGCAAAGATGGCAAACTTGTCATCCCACAGGAACTCCAGCAGCGAGCAGTACAGTGGTACCATCACTACCTGCAGCATCCAGGGACAACCCGTCTCGAAGAAACTCTTCGCTGCGATGTATTGGAAAGGTTTGAGACACTCTGTCCGCACCTTTGTCAAAAATTGTCATAAATGCCAAGTCAACAAACGACGCCAACATAAGTACGGTAAATTGCCTACAAAATTGGTTGTATCAAACCCCTGGGAGGTACTATGTGTGGACCTAATCGGACCATACACTCTCAAGGGCAAAGACGGCACTGAAATTGACTTTATGTGTGTCACAATGATAGATCCAGCTACCAGTTGGTTCGAAATTGTGGAACTACCGGTAACTGAATTCAATTCTGTTACTCCCAAGGGTAAAAGGGCCTCAAGGGTACTAACACACATAATAAACCTAAAGAAGCATACTTTGATAAATCATCAGCACAAGTTGGCTCTTTAGTAAACAAGATCTGGTTTAGCCGTTACCCACGTTGTCAAGTAATCATTTACGACAATGGAAGCGAGTTCAAGCTCAATTTCGAAACCCTATGTGATTCATACGGTATCAAGCGTAAGCCAACCAGCATCAAGAACCCCAAGCGAACGCAATACTAGAACGGATGCATCAAGTAATCATGACAATGCTCCGTGCCGCTGAATTAGACATGGCCAATACAGTGGCTCCTAGTGACATAGCAGACTTCCTCACAGATGCTGCATGGGCCGTTCGCTCCACATACCACACGGTACTCAAAGCCTCTCCAGGTGCAGCAATATTTGGCAGGGACATGCTGTTTGACATTCCCTTCCTAGCTGACTGGAACAAAATAGGAGACCATAGGCAACGCCAAACCGATCGCAACACCGAGCGTGAAAACAAGTCTCGCGTCGATTGGGATTATAAAATTGGTGATAGAGTACTTCTTCGCAAAGAAGGTATCCTCCGCAAATCAGAAAGCAAATACCATAAAGATCCTTGGACTATATCGACAGTCCATACGAATGGTACTATCAGGGTTCACCGCGGAACAAAATCAGAAAGATTAAACATTAGGAGAGTAACACCATACTTTGACACTACAGACACTTAAAATAAAGAACATGTCAGTGAATCACTCTTACTCCTCTCTCCACTAACACTTACGCTTGAAATAATGCTTCGTAGTCACTACTCAGCCAGGAAAGTCTTGTATCACCAGTATAAATTGGTACACAAAACAAGTGTCTTCCGCTCACAAAACAGGCCTCCCCATTTTTCCTTTCCAAAGAAAAGGTTTTTTCACACCTCACCTGACCCTCCATTCGTGGGGCGAGTGACATAGGCCAAGAATCTGGAGCTTCCAGCTGGAACTCCATAAGTCTCCTTCACATTGTTTGATACAGAGGAAGGACTCAAAAGTCATAAGATATGAGTTTCTCAGAAATCATATCCAAATAGGATTTTCTTTCCTAGAACTCCACCATACACATTGTAGGTGTTTTCTTAGGTTGAATATCCAATGGAGGATTTCCTTCTCAGGAACCTTCCCATGGGACAGTTCCTTTGGGCAGTTGAATATGAGCCAGTCATGGAACTGCCACAAATCACTGCCAATCTCTCCCATGATCATTTGTGTTTTTTTATGCATGAGATAACTAGTATCTCATTCATCAGTTGTACAGTAGTATTAAGCTCATAAAAAAACAAAGTCAGCAAAGTCTACAACAAGATTTTTTAAATACTTTCTGGCTTAGGTCAATTGAACAACGCCAACAAGCAAAGCTAACTTTGCATAAAATGTTCAAATTTTTGAGTATCACACCAGGAAAGAAGCAAAAATCAGAAACAATAGATGTTGATGGAACTCTTGGTGATTTGAGTGTATCAATGCAACCTAGTGCTAGTGGTGACATTCTTGATGCACTGTTTACATCTGAAGATGTTGATGCTATTGCCAAGTGTCATACCAATTCTCATGAGAGTGCTGCTATTGCCCAATGTCATAATATTTCTCATGAGAACACCTTTGGTGCTCAATATGATGATTACACCTACCATGTATAGTCTGTAGACAGCTGGCAAACTGGCAATTTTTTTAGCAAGATGACAGGAAATCTATGCAATGACAAAACCTGATTTCACTCTGAACACATCTTCGTTCCCCATTTCTCTGCCAACTACTACTTCTTGTATTATTTGTTCAGAAGTGTTACTCGTACTCATTCATATTGCGATAAAAAATAATCGCACTGTGATAAATTTGGACTTTTTCACGTTTTGGAGGAGTTTGGTTCATACAAAGTCTCATCTCCTAAATACCGTAAGACCACTAGTCACTCGCACCATATCCATTTGGATTATTTGTCTGCCAATTCCAAAGATCATCGCACATATCATCCAAATTTCTCTTAGCCTCCCAGCCCATATCATTCTTGGCTTTTGATGGATCCGCCATGTAAATGGTAACATCTCCCGGCCGCCTTGGTCCAATCACGTATGGAATTTCTTTCCCACAAGCCTTGCTCATGGCACGTACCATATCCAAAACGGAGTACCCCGTTCCTGTTCCTAGGTTGAACACATTGAGCTTTCCAACACCATTTTTGTGACTATTGCTGTTGTCTAAATCCATGTACCTTAAAGCCGCAACATGTCCATCTGCCAAGTCCATAACGTGCAAGTAATCTCTGATACCCGTTCCATCTGGTGTGGCATAATCATTCCCGAACACTGCAACATGTGCTATTTGTTTGCAACACGAGAGTAGAAAAAGCAAGTTTTATGAATTAGGGAAATGATGAGAGGAAGCAATAGCTACAAGTTGTTGTAGGGCAGCAATCAAATCGACATGACTCTTCCCTGATGAATCGAAAAGTGAAAGAACGATCCAACAAGCAACTCACGACGTCTCCCCACCGCTACTTGCGCAACGAAGGGCATTAAATTGTTTGGAACGCCATGCGGATCTTCCCCCATTTTCCCCGACGGATGGGCCCCCACCGGATTAAAGTAACGTAATATAGTAATGCTCCAATCCTTCGCGTCTTGGTTGCCTTCCTTACGAAGCAATGCGTGCGAGGAATGAAAATCTCCCAATATCTGTTCAATCATGTATTTGGTCCTGCCGTAACAGTTTGTGATGGTGACGCCCACTTCGTCTGTTTCTTTCAGCTTTGCAGTTTCGTCCTTGGCCACTCCGTAAACAGTAGCAGAACTAGAGAAGACTACGGATCGACAGCCGTACTGTTCCATCAACTCCAGCAAGGTCAAAGTGGATCCTATGTTGTCCCGATAATATTGCAGCGGGACCAACTTGGACTCGCCCACGGCCTTGAGTCCCGCAAAATGAACGGCGGCATGGAAACCTCCGCGAGGTGCAAATTCCTCAAAGACGGCCTGGAAAGCGGGCTTGTCGCAGCAGTCGACTTTGCGGAAGACGAGGCGCTCGTCGTCGTCCTGGCCGGAGCGTCCCTCGTGGTCGATGGTGAAGTTCTGCAGGGAGGAAATGTCGGCCACTCGACGCAGCGATTCGCTCGAGGAGTTGGCGAGGCTGTCCACCACCACCACGGAGTATTCCACGTCGTTGTCCGTGGCGTTGGAGGGGTCTAGGAGGGAGACCAGGGTGTGAGACCCGATGTAGCCGCAGCCACCCGTTACTAGGATGCGTTTTTGGATGGGAGGAGACATGATGATTTAACGCGTGGAGAATACTGAGTGATACGGCACAAGAAGTATGCTGTCATAGCGCAAAGGAAACTGGGGCTGATTCGAGAGATGCTGCAAGTCGAAAGATTTCATAAAATCGATGACGGCCTGGAAAGCGGGCTTGTCGCAGCAGTCGACTTTGCGGAAGACGAGGCGCTCTCGTCGTCCTGGCCGGAGCGTCCTCGTGGTCGATGGTGAAGTTCTGCAGGGAGGAAATGTCGGCCACTCGACGCAGCGATTCGCTCGAGGAGTTGGCGAGGCTGTCCACCACCACCACGGAGTATTCCACGTCGTTGTCCGTGGCGTTGGAGGGTCTAGGAGGGAGACCAGGGTGTGAGACCCGATGTAGCCGCAGCCACCCGTTACTAGGATGCGTTTTTGGATGGGAGGAGACATGATGATTTAACGCGTGGAGAATACTGAGTGATACGGCACAAGAAGTATGCTGTCATAGCGCAAAGGAAACTGGGGCTGATTCGAGAGATGCTGCAAGTCGAAAGATTTCATAAAATCGATGATGGGTTAGGAGACAGCAATTTCGTCAAGCAAGTGTATCTTAGGATGGGTATCCTATCCTTACAAAAGTTGGTCATTGTAGGATACCTGTCAACGCATGGATATCACGAGTATACTCATTATTTTATTGGAAACTCTAGTGGAAACCCATGTTATTTTATCAAATAGCGAGACCTTCTATATTTTATTATCACTCATTTTTTTATCGTTACATAATTTTAAAATTTAAAGGTAAATTCACGCGACATGGCATGCATGAAACAGGAATGTTATGGTAGTGTGTATGATACCATACTTGCGATCAATTTCTTGGGGTGACGGACAGACGCACGGAAGGGGGACCTGGCTCCCAGCTCTCATTCCGTGCCTTTTTGGTTTGTCGACCACCATGGCTGATCGATGCGAGGTTGACTTGGAGGTGTTTTTGCGGTCTACAAAGTAGTGTAATTGCGAGCAAAACACGCCTCCCCACGCACGAGAATGGACACCCCAGGGCTGTCGCGAACTCGACGAGACGCTGGGACACCAGCTGCGGCCGAGACGCCGCAGGTAACACAGAATGAAAGGGGGGCACACGATGAGGTGGAAGCGGAGGCGTTCGACGACGACGTCGACGCTGCCACGACGGAAGACGACTGGATATTCCCGGACCCAGTGCGCCTGGGAGGCGAGAACGTCGCCACCCCGCTTGCCCTAACGAGGGGGCGACAACAGCTTGGTTCGGGGGCAGCGACCCCAACGCCAGCGCCTCGAACAGCCACCCCCAGGACTAACACGGTGGAGGATCCAATGCGGACACTTCTCCCCGGCGGACTCGTGGAACATGATCATGGGGAACAATTGGAGGACGCCGATGGACCGCGTGAGAACATGCCTTCGAGCTCGGCTTTGATAAAGGGCGTGCCAGAGACGGATGACGTCGATCAGCCCGGCCGACGAAAAGGAGTTCCTTGCATGGCAGGCTTCTCGACGAGGGGATGTAGAGGACCAGAAGCGGTTCAGGGAAGATGCTCAGGGCTACCCTGACCTCTTGGTGTTTGCGACGATGCGAAAAAAGTCGCCGTTTATACATCTGGTTCACTCAATTGGGACTTACCCGAGAGTCCCAGGAGCAGACCCTGATTGGTGTGGAAAGTGCATTGGTTTCCTTGGGGACAGAACTGCGTTTGCCACCCCACAGATGTTGGAATTGGGTCGAACGACGGCATGGGGCTGGGACGAGCAGAATGTATGTACGGATGGAATTGAATTGTCAGCGTTCTA
Organism: Cyclotella cryptica; assembly: GCA_013187285.1. Classification (NCBI taxonomy): domain Eukaryota; phylum Bacillariophyta; class Thalassiosirophyceae; order Thalassiosirales; family Thalassiosiraceae; genus Cyclotella; species Cyclotella cryptica. The sequence goes on along the minus strand of JABMIG010000001.1, from coordinate 179,881 downwards.
CGCCGATGTGGCGAATAAGGAACGGTTTTGGACCCCAGACGCGGCAGCTCCAAAACACCGACGAGTGTGCCCACGCATGTTGGCCCTCACACCCAAATGCGCTATTTTCTGTGCCGAGCAACGTCGGACACCGGGTGAGCTTTTTCAACACATCACCAAGGTCTTGACCGATGATCGTTACGACCCCGGTTGGTTCGATATGATGATGGATTGGTGTTGCATGGCGGCGCAGGCGGGGACTGGCGCTAACTCCACGAGCAGCAGCCTATCCTTTGCTACTAATCCAGTGATTGGAGCCACAGATCATTTGCAGAAGTGGGCACACCACCGGCTCACTGTTACACTGCCGGTGTCGGAAGATATCACCGAAAAACCACCACCTACACCGCCGATTGCTGGAGCAACAACAGCGGCAGCGCAGCAGGGGCAACCAGCGGCGACACAGGTACAAATGATGGCTCAAGTGACGGCAGCGGTGGTGGCAGCGCTCCGGGCGGGCGATGCACAGCGTGGACCCGACGGTGGTCGATCGTCTGATGAGCAAGGACCATACAGCGAATTCCAGTTGGCGAAGTTGCAGGGGTACAGTTGTGTGAGGATCCCTACCGGCCTGCAACCCATTTGGGAGTATTTTCGATCCACGAAGGATGTGGACGCACACCGAACAAAACTTATGACGGAAATGAGTTCGTGGGCACGCTCCCATGACGTGCAGATCAACCGGGGCGTTTATTTGGATAAGTCCACGATGGACGACTTGGTAAAACTTGAGTTTTGCCCCGGCACCCCTACCGCCTACTTGTCAACGGCGGAACAGGGTATTTCAATTCTGACCTGTCGACCACGGTCAGGTAACGAGACTGCGGACATCAGGTCCCGTGAGCAGGCGGTCAAGTTCACTGAAAAGAATCAATCTTTGTCGGAGGCTCTGCTGCTGGGCAAACGTGACCCGCGGCGACCAGCAAGCACCTATCATGAATTAAAAGTGGACCTGGGCACTTTTTGCGCTTTGCTGTGGACTTTGTTTGGTGAGCAGTGCGACTATTACGACAACTGCTTTGCATTGTATAATATGCTTGATTCCGAGAGCGTGTTTGCGAATGCACAAAATTTCAGTGCATGCATTTTTCGCCAAATCACTTGGGCTATACTCAACGATAGTCGGCAGTACTTTTTCAAGACGCTGACATCGGACGACTTCTCCTCAGGACAGGTTAGATGGCCAACATCTTTATTAATGCAAATTGTGGGAGCGGACGTCCACGCGTGCAGAGAAATCCGAATGGGTAATTTCCCCGAGAAATGGGGGCCCAAAGCCACCGTCGCGTCCTACGCACAGTCGTCTACAGCAAAGAGTGGCGGCAACCATGCGACGAGGCTAGCCTTGGGTTACCCGCCACCTCTACCAACGCAATACCCCATGGTCCCACCCCTAGACACATCGAGTAGTGCTACAGTCACCGATAGGCTGGTAACAATCCGCCAAAACGACATCCACCCGCGGATAAAGCAACTAATGGGAACCTACGTCGCATACTTCAGGAGTGTACAATTTCGCCTTCTCTGCAAGGCGGCAAATGTGGCGGAGGAGGACCTCCCCACAATGCCAAAGTACATTGTCAATGGAAAAAATGGCTTATGTTATTCCTACGTACTTGGCAAGTGCCAGGGAAAGGTGTGTGGCCGGGCACAGGCGGGGCACGCCCCAGCAAACAAGCTCACGGATGAGTTCGTTACGGCGTTGTGCACGCGCTTGGCACCGGGCGTCAAGAGGAGGCTGGCTACAGAGCCGCCCAACACAGCGCAGCATTGGAACTCTCAGGGCGGCGGCAAGCGATTCAAACGGGCCAACTGAGGTCTGCCCCTGACATGGGACCGGACAACTGGTAGTTAGACGGGAGCTGACCGTGTCAGGGATCTGTGGGACACACCAGAGAAGGACTGGAAGCGGCGTCGGTGCGGTGAGCCGGACACGAGGACAAAGGAGGAGGCCACGCACACACACCAACAAACGTTGCACCCTTTGCTAGATAATGGTAACGCCAACAATGCCAGGGTGGAATGGGCCTGGGAGCGTTGAGGAAGCATGGCCTGGGTTGCTAGCACCACAGCTCAGCACACTCGAGCCCGTCACGGGCCAGATAAAACAGAAACTCCGAAAGGAAAATAAAGTACTGTGAACTTCGAGGCGTCAGACGCAATGTCTCGAGCAATGTTATTGGAGTACATGCAAAGGCAGGTTTCATCGCCCGGCGGGGACGCAGTCAAAAGTGGTGGAGAATGCACGTATGGCGCCGTCCGGCTTGGCGCTCCTCCACCCAGCCGCTCCTGATCTTTTACAGTATGCCACTGGAGGGTGCCCGGTACAAACGGGACAACCATGGACTCGAGAGGCTATGCAGGCAGCAGTCGACCGGGGACCTCATAAGTCGGCCACATCAGTCAAGGCTGTGACGCAGCTAAGAGAGGAGGTAGCAGAGAAAGTCAAGAAAGGGCAGGCAAGAGTCGTTGATTGGGAGGACATAAAACACGATCCTCCACGGGAACTCAAGATCTCGCCAATATCAATGGTCCCACACAAGTCAAGACGGTTCAGAACGATTTTGGATCTCTCTTTTTCTATTCGCTTGAGCAGCTGCAAATCGGTCCCGTCAGTGAATGAGTCGTCTGTCAAAACGGTGCTGAGAGGGGCCATCGACCAATTCGGTCACTCTTTGAGCCGTGTCATCCACCTTTCGTCTCCACTTCGCCTGATGAAAAGATCTTCATGGCCAAGTGGTACATCAAGGATGGTTTCTGGAGGCTAAACTGTGAACAAGGGCAAGAATGGAACTTTGCCTATGTGCTCCCGAACATTTCGGGTGACAGTACAGAACTAGTAATCCCAAACTCCCTACAGATGGGATGGATTGAATCACCGCCATATTTCTGTGTGGCCTCTGAGACGGCCAGGGATGTTGCAAGCCTGTACATCGAGATGCCCGAAGGGGTCACGCCGGACCACAAATTCCTTCCTAAAACACAAGTGAGTGAGGCCTACAGCACACTGCCTGACTACCCTAAGAGCCATCCGTCCAAACTCCAATACTTGGTGGACGTGTACGTGGACGATTTCATTGGTCTAGTAATCCCAACGTCGAAACCGCAACTCGATCATGTGGCAAATGGGATAATGTATGCAATTCACGATGTCTTTCCTCCGGAGGCAGACAAAACCGACGACCCCATTTCAATCAAGAAACTTTTACAACGCGAGGGGTCGGGGGACGTCATCAAGGACATATTGGGGTTCGTCTTTGATGGAACGGAGAAAACATTATGGCTAGCGGAAGGAAAACGGGCGGCCATTCTAGCTACCATTAAGACATGACTGCATTCGACAAGGAAGAACGCGCAATTCGGTATACCGTTTGTGGAGTTTCGGTCGGTACTCTACAAAATCCGGCACGCTTTTACTGAGTGTCCAGCGGGCCGAGGACTCTTGTTGCTGTTGTACACGGTTTTGAGTGCAGCCCCACCAGTGGTATTTTTGCAAAAGAACCACCAGGTCTACGATGCTCTGGCGGAGTGTCGTGCATTTCTCCAGGAATCTTTTTCCACACCGAGCAAATGTGCGAGCCTTGTAGCGGCATGGCCAGATGTAGTCGGGGTCACTGATGCTTCGGCAGAAGGGGTCGGGGGTGTTATCGTCAGGGAGCGCCTGGCAGTACCTCCCATGGTGTTTCGGCTGCAGTGGCCCAAGGATATCTTGCGAGCGGTGCAATCCGAGGCTAACCCGAATGGATCGCTAACGAATTCGGACCTTGAACTAGCAGCCCTCCTACTGTTGTTCTTGGTCATCGAAAGTGTGGTGGGTGACCTTGCAGACAGGCACGTTGCACTCTATAGCGACAATAGCCCAAGTGTCCATTGGGTTCAACGCATGGCGGTAAAATCGTCCAAAGTTGCAATGCAGTTAATTCGTGCATTGGCGTTGCGAATACAGGTCACCCGGGCGTCGCCCCTCACCACTCTCCACATAGCAGGGAAGCAGAACGCGATGACGGACATACCGTCACGGTCATTTGGGAGCATGGCGCAGTGGCATTGCCCAACGGATGCCCAGTTTCTCACCCTCTATAATTTGTTGATTCCCTTACCAACGCAGGAGTCCTGGACCGCCTACCGCCTCTCCTCCAACGTCAGTATGCGGGTTATTTCCATTCTGCGGATGACGGCTTCATCAATGGTCGAGTGGCGTCGTCCACCAAGACCCGCGACACCCATTGGGCCAATTGGCTCCGCTTTATCAAACCTGTGGGAGTGGTCACTTATCTACAGGGGGTCGACTACACCACACGAGTCCGCCTCCTCACCGGGTTTGGGGCGTTCGTACGTTCAGGAGACGCCGGCAGAGGCCGCCAAGTCACAGTTGCAACTGTTTCTACGGCAATCACGGCCGTTGGCCGGACGATCGACCTAGCCGTCGGGAACAACCCCACCAAGCTAGCTGGGTCCGAGAAGCTTCTCCCACGGTTGTCACAGATGTTGGATGGGTGGCGTAAAGGTGACCCACCTACGTCTAAAAAACTCCCGGTCGAGGCTGACGTGCCGGAGTACTTGTGCCAGGTGGGGACTGCTGAAGGGGCTAAGCCGTTAGATGCAGCAGTGGGCAACTTGACTGTTATAGCTTTCTATATTTGTTACGCGTGGGTGAATATAGAGCAAAGGCATGTGGAATTCAACTAAACAAACAGTCCAATTCAAATCAGAGGATGTAACGTTTTTTCGGGAATGCGATGGCCAGCTCCGTCAGTTGCCACGGGACGCACCACGGGACCTCATCATGACAGCGCACTCAGCAACTCTAAAACTCGACAACCAAAAGAATGGTTGGAAAGGGGTATGCATCCATCAGGAGCATAACGGAGAAGCTGTGGCCTGCCCGGTCAGGGCACTTGGGCGACGGTATCTGCACATTCAGGACCACTCATCTGATGCACGAACGTTCCTGTCTACGTTTTACGACAAAGGCCAGAAGGGCAAGGTGATGGACAGGAACATCAGTGCGGCCCTAAAACTGGTTGCGTTGGTATTGGGATACCCATCGCGTGGTTTCCCCATTGAGCGTATTGGCACGCACTCTCTTCGATCGGGTGGCGCTAATGCGTTGTCATTGGCGGGCTACACGGATTGGCAAATCCAAAAAATGGGTAGATGGCGAGGAGCCACGTTTAAAGAGTATATCAGGGAAGAATTGCATGTCTTCTTGGAAGGCATGTCTACACAGATGAAAAAGCATTTTAAATTCGTCAATATTGCCGGTGGGGTCTATCATGACATCACTGCGGTGGCAGTCTCCACGGCATACAACCAGAATGCGGCTGCAGCGTAACGGGGTACAGGAGGCACCTGAGCATAGGCGAAATCATATGTACTACAGTTGGAATGACGGAGTGTCGATTGCATGACAGTCCTGAAACAGTGGCTATGCGTGTGAGTTGTTGTGCTGGTTGACCTTCTCTACTACCCTCGCTGTGCTGTGAATGCAAGTTACGGGACGCTATATGTGGGTCGGCAAGTCTATGGATATCGAGTTTTGTTTGTTTTTACAGTCAGCCGCCCGGGGCGGCGATGGTGTGGAGCGGCAAGGGAGCCCGTCTGATACAACGTCCTCCCATGCCCCTCTACACCTGGTAGGGTTCCTCTTCCCCTACCCCGTGGACTGCCTGTACCACTGCAACTCCCCAGAGGGAAGCAGCAGCGGTGGGTGGGCAAGATCTTGGCAGTCTTGGGGAGCAGGGTTTAGCAACCTCTAGGTTTAAACCCTGCGTAGTTTTTGGGCAACCCCACCTAGGTGTATGTATACGAGGTGACACACACACCATGTCTAGTTTTAGTATCCGATCAGGCTATGGTAGTAAGTCGAGTAAGAACCAAGGTCCAGTGCGGGGCACTTGATTGGGGTGATGGACAGACGCACGGAAGGGGGGCCTGGCTCCCAGCTCTCATTCCGTGCCTTTTTGGTTTGTCAACCACCATGGCTGATTTATGCGAGGTTGACTTGGAGGTGTTTTTGTGGTCTACGAAGTAGTGTAATTGCGACCCTCTCCCCACCCTTGATCCAACTGGCAAGATCTTGGCAGTCTTGGGGAGCAGGGTTTAGCAACCTCTAGGTTTAAACCCTGCGTAGTTTTTGGGCAACCCCACCTAGGTGTATGTATACGAGGTGACACACACCATGTCTAGTTTTAGTATCCGATCAGGCTATGGTAGTAAGTCGAGTAAGAACCAAGGTCCAGTGCGGGGCACTTGATTACAACAGATTATGATTATATTTTTTATATGAATCGGGCACTACCCTCAGAACTCGATTTACCTACTACGTGTAGAAAACGTCTTAAAAAAACAAGTAAATACTATAAAATTTAAAGGTCTAAGTAAAAATGAACATGTCTAGAGAGATGAAAATTTTTCGCCAAGACATTTTTATCTCTAAATGGCAGCTAGTAACCAATTTAACTAGTAGAATGCTAGGAACACAATATACTAAGACATTTTTACCCAGAAATGAAGCTAGTAATTAACCCTCCAAGTGAGACTTGTCTTTAAATGTCAAAATGGTGTATAAGAAACTGTATAGTACCTCAACACATTTTTATTACTATTATGCACACAGATCACATATTCACACATTCATCACTATTATCAATTCATTACATCACTATACATCTATACCCCAGGGCCACCCTCATTTATGTGTCTCATCCTTGGAAGACAAATGTACCATCCTTTGGGGTTATGAGTACAAACTGTTTTGCTCACAATTTAGCTAGGCTGCACTTGTGAACCTCAAGACATTTTTATTATTAGGCTTTGTCTGTGTGTACTTAAAGACGTGTTTATTACTAGGCTATACTTGTGTACCTCCATTTTACTGGTCATGACAGGTAATGACCTTCTTTACTTAAGTAAGCAAAAGTAAAGTTAGTGACTTTCCTAATATTTGTGAGAACTTGGAGTAATGGGGCAGAAGTAAAGTAAAGTAAAGTAAAGTAAAGTAAAGTAAAGTAAAGTAAAGAAAAGAGAAGTAAAGTAATGAGTTCTCGGAATTACTTTTGAGACCGAGACTGAGAGGAACAAGATAAACTCCACCCAAACAGTACGGAAGTTTGTACGTAGGAATTTGAATTATATTTATATCACAATAAATCCAAACTTCATGGCTCATCGCAGTTCATTCTGCCTACGTCATCTGCGGCATGTTAGGTGTTTTGTTAGCGCAATCGATTTCTGTTTTTGTTACTGCGAGTTGTGAGGGTCCAATACAATATCATTTTTTGCCAGACGTATGGTGTGCGTGAGCATGTCGTTTCACTTTTGTATTTAGTATGAGTGATAAGTGTGCGCGTTACTCTAGTAAAGTAAAGTAATTTGTTTCCTAGCTCTTCAATGCTTTCCACCCCTTGACCACCCGTCCACCATGTGCGTGAGTTGTGTGGTATCTTCCGACAGAATCAGAGGTTTCTCGGCAACTATCCCAAGTCACGTGAAGCGATACATATGGACAAATTACTGCTAAGAAGGGGAAACTACCCTTGATAAATTTAGGTCCATTTGGGGGTTTAAATACCAAAAATCAAAAATGTACATGGAATGAGCTCCGTGTGCACCTATATACCGGCGGCACCTATAAACCAGGTTTTACGGTAGACAACTTCCTATCTAATTCTAAGCCTATTTAGGCCTAAAAACAGTACTCATGACACCATAGAGGGACAAGTCAGTCGGCGGCACCTATAAACTGGGCTTACAGTATATGCTATCCATTCTTGATACAGTGAATCACCGATCAGTTGTGCATAATAAATATTATCAAGAATTTTTCAAACTCTGAGTTGTATGGGAAACTGAGACCTTATCTCCTTCTCCTTCTCCTTCAGTGAGACAGTTTTTTGACTTTTTGCCAAAACAGTTCCCCAATAAGTTGATGAGAGCTTACCTGTAAATAATTAATTTTTCAGGGTGAAGTACATGGATAGTTGTGATGTTTTGACCTCTGTCTACCTTTAAAATTATATATTCACCATACAAATATAACACTATTCAAATTCAAAGTCAAAAATCATTGATAGAAATGATACAGTCAACAATAATATGTTGGGAGGCTCATCTGAAACAACTGTTCTAGGCAGTGTGTAGTACGAGTTCTTCTTTACTATGAACTTAGTATTTCTTCTTGTTGTTGTCCTACAACAACTTAAGATGAAACTAACTCTAGAGACACCAAATATAATTTTCAAAATAATGTGACTACAAAGTGGAAGGAATTACTATAGCTATAGAAGCTGCCATCTCTGTCCACAATAAGCTAAGAAGAACTACAGGAGGAAGTAGGCACCAGGGAGTAAACTCCTGCTCTGCTGACGATACAACACACCACAAGCGCTGAGTGCATCCTCTCCATCCCAATGTTGATTATTGTTCTTGATTGTTTCTTTGATGTTATGTTCTTGCTTCCAGCATACTGTGCAGCCCTTTATTTCTTATTGTCTAATATGTTGAAAGAGGAAGAGATATTCTTAATTGTTGCTTTTTATTCCACTCTGTTTTTGTTCTATTGCAGTACTAAGGACCAATTCAAAACGTTCAGATATGTAACAATCATCATTACCAAATACCATTGGATCATCGCTTTTGTTTTGATGCCTTCATGTTTAAACCACATAAAAGGAGGCAATGATGGAAGTTGTCTCGATGAGGTGATAATGTGAGTTTATAAATTGCTGCTACATCTTAAGTTGAAACTACCTAGAGAGACAAAAAATCTTTATCTTGTTCTATTTTCTAATTTACATTAAACCATCTCTCCCCCCAGCAACAATCCCTCCCCCCAGCAACAATCAACAATATAATGAACCACCAGCAGCTGAGGACATCCTCTCAATCCCAATGATGATTGTTGATTTTTCTTTTTCATATGTCCACTCTGTGCAGTTCATTCCAGCAGAGTCACTAATAAATTCATCTACTTCAGGAAGGATTGTCCCGGTCCCGGACCCCAGACTGCAATGTCAAGAGTGAAGCGACCCCCTTCTCTGTCTCTGTCACCGCCATCATTTCTCATTTCTATCCGCCCCAGTCGCGTTACCACAGTAAAAAGGATATGATGTGTTACATGTTCATTGTTGCTTTTGAAAAGGTTCCCGGGAGGTGGAAGGTATTTCTGCCTTATTGACGAAAGGAGATGAGAGCGAGCGACCACAATGGATGGGAGCGAGCGTTAATGATGATGAGAGGGAGCAACGCTGTCAATGAAACAATGGCAGCGACCGATGGCGATGAGCTGATTGTTGACTACTGTTGACGAGCGATGACGATGTTCAATTCAATCTAAGCGGTGATCGATGATCGATGATCCATCGATGATTGAAACGATGTCATCGGCGTGATGGCGGGATATTGGTGTGGAGCGATGATGATTTTTTATTTTGTAGATTTTGTTTGAAAGACCCAAAGCCAAAGCATACACTTGGAATACAGTAGGTAGACATCGCAAATACCTTCCTTCCTTCCAAAGAGTCTTTTGATGTCCACCTCATGAAGGAATCCGCCAAATTATTTTAAAAGATACATTTATGTATGATATTGTACGGTGCCATACCCTTTCAGGCAATATCCCCATCCCAGCAACTTCCTGAAAAACCTGTTTTTTGCAATAAAATGTATCCAAGTAACTCCAAGTGGTCTATTTTTCTAGGAACGGAGAAAAAATACTCCGTCCGACAGGCAGAGAAGACTCTGAGCATCCACAATTACCTGGCTTTGGTGAAACCGAGAGAAACCAAGTGAAACCGAGTGATGCCAAAGTGAAACCGAGTGACACCAAGTGAAACCGAGTGACGTAACACCAAGTCCAAGTGACACCAAGTGAAACCGAGTGACACCAAGTGAAACCGAGTGACACCAAGTGACGTAACACCGAGTCCAAGTGACACCAAGTGAGTGACACCAAGTGAACTGAAATGACACTAATGTCAAAGCGATTCAAAGTTGACTTTACATGGCAATGAAATGACGTCAAAGTTGACTTTGAAGGACAAGATAGTTTGAGTCAGACCATTAAGTTCTTGACTAAGAAAAGATACGTCACGCTCACACATCATCTCTCTGTCAGCTCTCGCTCGCACACAACATGACAAAACAAGAATAAAAGAGATCGCGATCATGTCCAAATATCTCCATTGGCCGTCTGCTCTCCTGCAGCCCCAATAGAAATAACACTCTCCCACCGCAAAACCTTCCTGATGTTAGTGGGACTTTCTCCCACAGTATTGCGATTTTTAAACAGGAAATCGTGATTGGAGACTTCAGCAGAACCGCCAGAAGAACTTTTGTAAGTGCGTAATATTTTGAAATCACCCCCCAGAGGGAATCTGGGATTGCTGCCCCTGCCCTGCTGCTTCAACAAAGGAATACTCACAGTGGGGCTGAGGGAAAGGCAAGGAAACATATTTTTCCCTTTGCTTACTTGATTTATTTTTTCAATAAAATATTTCCTCACAACCCACTACCCCTCTACCAGCAATTGCTAGTATCCTAGCCCACAGATTGAGCTACTGCTGGTCCATTGCAAACAATAAAAACGAACAGGGGCGATGAGTGAAAGGTGAAAATTATGTATCCATTTTTTATTTTGTTATGATTTCTTCACTTTCATGGGAATACTCATCACTGAAACAATTGTTCACATTATAACAGTCCCCAGACTGAATTGGACTCGTCACATTCTTCCCCCCCATAAAGGCACTAATAGAAAGTTTCTCCTTGAGGAAAGGGTGAATATGAATCCTTCATATTTGTTCTTTTTCTAAGCCCCCCATTTATGTTTCTCAGCCATTGACTTCCTCATCAATCCAACAGTGATGACCCAACCCCCAGAATTTTCTGGAAATGCACCCGTCACCTTTTCTCCTTTTCTAAACATGAATATAGAAAACAGGGGCTGGTGGAAGAGGTGAGATAATGCTCATTTCTATTTTTCCATTGGTTTTTAGAAGCTTGCTAAATAATTCTTTGAATCCAGTCTCCCCCCTCTCATTGTCACATACCTCATCTTTGTGTGCTTGGTTTGATGTTGCCAAACATGGGATTTGAATTGAATCAGAAGGGCTAGGCACAAAAGGAGAAACAGGTAAAGAATGAGAATGTTAGCTCACTGCTTCTTAACTTTTCTTGATTAGTAAGTATAACCCCAAAATAAAAATGTCTTAGCAAAAATTTTCTGTCTCTCATCTAATTTCTACTGTTTGTTAGACATTTTGGCATCAAAGGCATTTATAGTATTTATCTTAGAAGGTTTTTACACATAGGAGGTATTTCACAGTGGTACACAGAAATTATATATTATGGTAAAAAGACTTGAAATAAGAACAGTGTAATGGTTATCTAAATAAGTCAAATTTAGACGAACCGTGTGACACCAAGTGAAACCGAGTGACGTGACACCGAGTCCAAGTGACCCCAAGTGACCCCGAGTGACACCAAGTGAAACTGAGTGACACCAAGTGAAACCGAGTGCACTCGGTTACGCGAACAAGTAAGGCCAAGTCGGGGAAACGGACTAATTTTGAAATTTTCCATATCCCGCAGTACCCGAGCCTGACTCCGGGTCACACCGAGTCAGTGGTTTTCCAGGAAGTTGCAGCTACGGTGCAATAATTGCACCATACACTTCGATCAAATTCCAGATTTTCTTATGGTGCAATAATTGCACCATAAGCATTATATATGCCTAACATTCACGTGTTATCATTTTAAAATGGCTTATGTAATTTCCCTCCAAATATTGATGACAAGCCTCCATTACCTTTTGGGGGCAAATGAGTTTTTTTTCATTTCTACACGAGTCACATAGGAATCATCCTCCTTATGGTGCAATAATTGCACGATAAGGATTAACATGGAGAAAGCTAGTTATGGTGCAATTGTTGCATCGTATGAAAAGGATGGAGATATTATGTGCATGTGTTAGGCCAAAAGCTTGACAAAGTTTGGTTGCTAAGCTGTCACAAGTCGACTTTTCGATTCCTTGTCCGTCTAAGCTTTGCAGAGGATTTGCATTTTGCCACTTTGCAATTCCTCATCAAGAGTGATTTAGCCCAGGTTTTTTGCAAAGATAGCCAGTTTGGTATCAATTGAGAAGCCCAACATGAAAGATTGGCATCAAACCCTCCACCCATGACAGAATGATGCCAATTTGAAATGACACCTCAATTTATTTCGTACAGTTTTTCGAGTCAATGCAATTTCTTAGGAATTGTAATACATATGTGTTAGCATCGCCATTGCAATTCCTAGGACTTGCAATTGTGCACCGAAAGTTTTGTGAATGCAATTCCTTTGGAATTGCAATAGAGTACCGAACGCTCGTGAATGCAATTCCTTAGGAGATCTCATGCTAGTCCAGGACTTAATACATAGATCACAACTGACAGTTGGATGCGTTTTGGTGCCAATTTTTTACCAAATGCTACCAAACTCGAGTTATTCACACTATTCAAATTGAATTATCTTGGCTGTGGACAAAAATTGTTCTACCTATTCCTAGGGGGGTTACAAATCCTCCGCAAAGTTAGACGGGACAAGTAATCGAAAAGTCGACTTTGTGATTGCTTAGCAACCGAACTTTGTCAAGCTTTTGGCCTAACACATGTGACGTCCTTTTATTTCGTTCTTTCCTCCGCAGGGGTGTTGTAATAAAAGTGTATTGTACGGTATCGTACTTAGGAAGACCATGACTAACGTCCTTTTATGGTCATATTATCTGTTTAATAGACGTAGACTCCTACTTCCGTAGACGTACGCTTTTATTTCAAAAAAAACCTAGAGTGACGTCATTGCAATTTCGTAGCACCACTATGTTCACCATACTATGACGTCATGCTCAGTGGGTTGAATCTTGGCTGGGATGGAGGAATAAAGCTGTCAACGAAGAGAGTGAAACGCTCATAACACCGCTAGCTCTTGACCCTGTATGGTATGTGAAACAACATATAAGGGAGACAAGCCGGGGAGGAACCACAAAAAATAATGCGAATTGATGTTGGGGTTGCTTGTGATTGGGTGGTGCAGCCCATGCGAGCACTTTGCAAAAAGAGAATGCGAGTAAGAGAAAACTAACGCTTGTCTTGATTTCTGAACAGATTGCCAACAATCGACCGTCGGTGGCCGCCTTCTACTACTATGCAAGCTGCCACCCATCATCATCACCAACAAGCCCCTTGCGCGGCCTCTCCAAACATGGAAAACCGGCACACGTACACCCATCTGACCTACTCACGTCATCACCTCGTTGACATTGCCATGGAGACAATCAAAATTGCAGAGAACGGAGAATACACCAATTCAAAGGGGCACGCAGTCTGCTTGAAAGGAGACTTGGACTGGGCCGTCGAACACTGCTCTCACTACGGCGATGAATTCGACTTTAATGAGGCGTTGAGGAAGTTTGATGACGACCGCGAAAAGGGAAATTTTGACAGGATCCTCAACAAGCCACCATCCCATAGGTTCCAACGCACAGACTTTTTAGTCGTAAGTGCCTCATGGCTAGAGGCCGCTTCCGAACTCCTCAATGCCTCCACCAAAATTCCTTTTCCCAGAACCGATAGTACTGACTATTCGCCCGCGGGCACATCCAACATCAACAACTACATCCGCGTAGGAGTACTCAATTCCGCTTCGGGAACAACGCCCGGCGGCCGTTTTCTCAAAGGCACCGTCTCGCAGGAAGATTGTTTGTGTAGAGCGAGTTTGTTGTATTCCTGTATTAGTCAGCCCAAGTTCCAGAGCGAGGGGAGGTTTTATGGGAAAAATCGATCGCTGAAGTACGGAAGTAGCAATTGTGTCATTTTTAGTCCAGGTTTGTGCATATCATCTGTGGTTACTTTCACATGCATGTTCCCGACATCTCAGTGAGGTTTTCAAATTTGTTGCACGTCAACATTACAGATGTCCCAGTGATTAGAGAAGGTTAGTAATGCTTATTAAATTATTATATCCTACCTCCATTTTTGTTAACTCATCTGCTCTCTGCTCTCTTATTTGTTTCGAAGATACCGTCGAGGGAAAATTGCTCGACAAGTATCAAAAAGTATCGTTTGTTACAGTGAGTGCCCTGAGAAAATCTCGTGTCTACGGTCCGAAAAGACGTCTTGTTTGCGGCCACTTATCTATTTGATATGCATTTCTCGTTACTCTTAAACAATATAGATTCCAGCCCCCAACGCATTCACCACATCGAGCAATACTGGTAAAGAATATAATGACAATGAAGGAGAGCATTCACGAAAAACCTCCATGAGCATCAGCACAAGTGTTGTTGACTTATCTATACTCTCATCAGCTGACGATATTGATTTCAATGTAAAATTTGAAGAAAAACGTTTAGCTCTTCTTGCCTCACTCTCTGACAGAATACACCGTGCACTAGCCGCTTTTGTATTGGGGAACTGTACTGATTTGGTCCTTCCCGCGTTTGGCTGCGGAGTCCACGGGAACGATCCGTCTATGGTAGCTAGTGTGTTTCGAAATATGTTGACAGACCCTCAGCAGTTTGGTGGTAGATTTAGGACAGTGGTGTTTGCAATCCCACCAAGTAGGAAGCATAACTATCAAGCGTTTGCTGCGTATTTTCAAAAGAAGGAAGCCATGAAGAAACCTCAGTTGACTAGAGGGGTATCTGTGCAATAGTTTTTACCACTTTGACTTTGTTGAATCTTTACCAAGCTTGTTGACATTTTTAGTGATAATTGACTGCCTACATGTCAAAATTAATTTCACTTAGTTGAACCTATAGAATTTCAACTCCTCCTAGCATGTAATCTTTAAATTTCAAATCAGAGTGTACAGTAAAGACTGGTAATTAAGTGGCAGAGCAGTCCATCTCGCCATACATCCTCTTGCCTGAGGTACGGACACGACTTGGTGAATGTAGACCTCTACACACAGTAATACTTCTATTCACTTAAAAGGGGGATCCTCTTCATGGGGTGGTACTTGATGCCAAATGGCCATTGCTTGAAGCCCTCAGGTGTTGAACTATCAAGGCTTGGCTGCTGGACCACCTCACGGATGCCTTATATCTTTTGGGCACCCAGAGACACGTGTGTAAAATGAGCTGGGACTTTGAAATGAAATCTAGACAATGACAGCTATTTGACTCAAATTCAAACTAGGTTGCAAATTACACAGTTATTCCCCAGTAATTTAGGATTCTTGGGTACTATTGCCTTTTTTCTAGGGACGGTGGTTCTTGTCACCGCAAAATTACTGTCTAACTAAAAATATTTTAGGGATGGGGTTAGGGAAATCAATCAACCTCCCACTGACAAATTACTGGGGAATATACAGTAATCCGTGGGGAATTA
Organism: Cyclotella cryptica; assembly: GCA_013187285.1. Lineage (NCBI taxonomy): Eukaryota > Bacillariophyta > Thalassiosirophyceae > Thalassiosirales > Thalassiosiraceae > Cyclotella > Cyclotella cryptica. Next base: position 164,471 of record JABMIG010000001.1, on the reverse strand, counting down.
CTATGATTACTGTGACAGTGATATTTTGGGGTTTTGGTGATAGTAACAAAAATGTAATTTGCAACCTATAATTCAAAGGAATGGCAACAAAATGATTGTAGAAACAAGGATTACGCAAAGTTTGATTGTTTGATCACTTAAAACGATGGTGTAATCATGGCCATCTTGTTGAGGTGTGAAAATGATACTATTTTTTTCAGTTTCTTGTCATCAACATAGTGGCGAGTGTTGACAGAGGTTTGGGAAGTCGAGGAAAATGAAAACATGACAACAAAAGAAGATGAAAGTGATTTTTCAGTTTGCTAGCTTTCCAGTAGCTAGGAGCTTTCTCTTAGTGTCCCATTTATTCGATGCTCATGAACAAATCTCGAGAGGGACAGCAGGTTTCTGCAGCTTAAAGAAAAGTATCATGTATTCAAATGCAGTTGTGTTGCGGTCGTGGGACTTGTTAAAATTATACTACTTTCACAAATTACTCACTACTGCTCGGAAATTCTTCAAAAGGTGGCTTCTTTTTAAAAAAGGTATGTGTAAGGAAGGTAAAAGTAGAGGGCAAGTTTGAGGACAAAATTTCAAGTTAAAAAGATGTAAGGCTTTGAATGATAGCAAGTTATCAGTCACTTTCATTTACACTTACACTACACAATGCAATTTTGAAATGCAAAATAATCTTACAAGCAACTGCCAACTAGTCATTCAAGTGACTTGGGCTCATGATCAGAAGCAATGCAATGCTCTGAGAAGTGGTTTTGTCATTTTTTGAACCCCCTCATGACTAATTGGCATTTAGGGGGTTCCTCTAGAAAAAGGATTATTCATGACATCAAGATTACAATGAGATCAATCCTTCTTCTTGATTGATTCCATCTGGCAATAATCTCTGGGAAAATATTGTGCATTTTAGTAGGGGTTTGTGTCGTCTGAACCATTGTCATCAACTTCTTTAATATGATTCATGCATAATCAATACTTTCCTTTGAAAAGAATAGCTTTTTCTAGATATTAAGCATTCTCTGAAGTCATGGATAATCAGTGACATGGGAGTTCAAGTACAATTAGTTATGTATGCCCATTCCAGGCTATACTGATATACACCACCTAGAATGCCTCAAAAACTAGCAAGCTTAGAATTTGGGAAATGAATCAAAGTTGTATTTTGAACTCTTGTTTGACCAGCAACAAGAAAAAAGATCCACTTCAAATTTGCCATTGTGCCATAATCTAGCATCTGAGCCCAATATTCAGGCTTTTAACAAGCCACCCAAAAGCATGTGATAAAAATCAGACAGAAAGAATGCCTCATTGAGACCAATGCATTATCTTATACTATCTTGGATCAACTTCTTTTTGGAAGGAGTCTTGTTTTCCAGTCCGCAGTTGTCATTCTACCTATCAAAAGGTACATACTCATCCTCCTTGCTTTCACTTTCCTGTTGATTAGCACTATGTTCATTGTTGTCAATACTAACCACCCATCCAATGATGTTGTCAAATATTATCTCAATTTGTCTCTTAGCAGACTGGACTCAAAAATATCCACTTACTTCCATCCAAGTATTGAAACTATAGAATTCATTACTGCTCAAACCTTATCTTTTTATAGATATCTGAGCTTGTGGGCTACTTTTCATCTTGTGACATCTTCATTGCACAAAATGAAACTGTGTAGGATCCTACAGAGTTCTGTTATATCATTATGTCATTAGTTGATGACATAAAAGCTTTTTGTCCCAAATGGTATTTCTGGGTAGCAAAACAATTCTTGCTATTTGCAAGGTTCTTGCCTTTATTGGGAGATGTCCCTCATCTCCTGAGAAATTAAGGGTATCTTCAAGTCTACCCTAGAATACTACTGTAGGGTAGATAATTTGCCTATGTCAATTCAAGCAATTCTTCAGACCTGGATTGGTTTCTGTAGTCGATTTTTGACCACTACTTGCAACTTCAGATGGTGATTTTTTACTTTAATTCATACAAATCCATGCATTATGGCCCTGGTAAGTAATATGCTAATTTACACATTTGTCAGGTATAGAGTGACTGGGGATAAATTTGTAATTAACTTAGTGAGGGCTTGTACTTTATGTTCTGCAATTCTAGGACTCGAATTTGTATCATGCAAGACTAAAGGGACTGGAGTACATAGTTGGCAGAATTCAAGGGATCTTCTAAATCCTGTAAATTCTCCACAGCTTTCAACTGAGAACTGATAGCTTACCATGCCAAACCACTGACATCAGAAGAAAAGAATGAAATGACTAACACTTTTGCAGTTGGTCCATGGAAAATTCAAAAATGTGGATGATCTACTGCACACTTTGAATTTGATGTTTTCAGAAGAAACAAATATACAGATAAAAATTACATTTTTGTGTGTCCACCTTTGCACAGCTCTTGGGGTAAAGATACTTGGTGCTAGAGATATTTTCAAGAAATAAGCTTTGCACTAGGAATAGGTGTCATAAGCAACTGCCAAATTGTTAGGTTGCTAACAAATTTAATCAAATTTGCTAGTCATATAGTTTTCAATTTGTGACTAAAGTTCATCTGTTTAGTGAGTGAGACAATCGGGATGGAATGACTAAGACAAGTGCAGTTGATCCTAGCAAAATTGAAAAAAGGGTACACTCTTGCTGAAACTGGGATGTGTACAACCCCATACTGGCACTCGGTGTTGGACAATTCTTGAGTGAGGTATAGCCATTAGTGTAGTTTAGATTAGGATTATCATTCTGACATAGGTAAATAGGCCATCTGCATTCTCACTTTTGAGCTCAGTTCCAGCACTGGGCACCCCATAGTGGCGCTGTGCCAGCATAGGGACATCTGAATCCCAATTCTAGCATGGTACAAAAAAAATTGGTCCCAGTTCCAGCACTGGGCCAGTGCCAATAAGGAAGATGACATATCTATCTCCGTCCTTTTGTGACAGTACAAATATTGCACTGTAACTTGCTTTCCCCTTCTTCATCCTTATGGCACCATTATTGCACCATCAGATGAAAATTTCCTACGTTAATCCTGTAGAACTTTCCTCGTTAGCTAATTTTGGCTTGGCATCATTTTTTGGAGAGAGATATGTATGCCAATTTTTCGCTTTTTGCCATGTAGCATGCAATTTTCAACAAGTTGTACTGGACATGCCAGGCCTTTTCACATTTGATCACATATGAAGTACATACAAATATTCTTTCTCAATAATTTTTGTTGCTATTGTGTACAATGTGTAGGAATACGTAGAAATCTTACTGCACAATTTTTGCACCTTGAGAAAATAAGGGATTTGACCAAATCGTGTGATTCAAATATTGCATGTGGCAGGGAAATCATGTAATTTTGGACATCAATATCAGTTTAGTACTATTATTTCACAGAGATAATAATGTAATATTCAGCATTCTAACAATTGATCTAAGACATTATATAGTATTGTCATTTGTTCTACAGGCTTGTGTTTGTTATGCTCTATGATATTGCACTTAGTCAGTTTTACAGCCCCTTTTACTACATGATGGTGTCTGTGCTCTGAGTTTTGAGTCCCAATCCTGCTGTTACTGTTATAAATCATTGTTCATAAATTCACAGCTAGATTGTGTGATTGGTTTATTGACTTTTTACCTGTCAACTCTGTCCCCTCTTATTGGCAAACAAAAACACACTGTGAATTTGGCAAAATGACTGATACATTCTCATTTGAACCATACTTCACATTTGGAGAGGACATAAGCATCAATTATCTGTCAGGTAAGCATTTTACCAAGGTTTTCAATTGTTAGGGTACCTTGCCTGATCAAAACATTTGGAGACATTAAAAACAAAACACAATTGGACTCATCAGGGACTGGACATAGGAGTAACATTGGGTCACATACGATTATAAATAGGCAGTATTTCCAGGATGTATTGTTACCAAAGACTGCTTGTCAACAGGCCGGCAATCAAGAGAGCCCATATTTTGTGGTGAACTTAATATTTTTAATATCTTAACTTGATCATTATTGCAGGGGACTGGATATCTCACAGCCATATTGTGGGAGGAGTCCTTTCATGAATGTAGCAGCACCAACGTTTGTTTTTGTGAAGTCCAACATTAACATATGTTGGGCTAGAACAACACCATATCAATTTTCAGCATGTTTACTTGGGTTTTTACAAGACAAAAATGTAAGAAGCCAAAAGAGGAAAGGAAAAGTAAACAGACACAGAAGCATGTAAAGCTACTCCAGTACCTACAAATTAAATTCAAGTGTGGGAGTCTTGTGATCAGAACTTTTCAATTATTCCTTCTTCAATCAAAGGGGAAATAACTGCAACTGGCCTGAAAAATTTTATTTTGCATTGTCTTCAAAATGTCCTGTACATGTCTAAAACATGCAATAGTCCAGATGCAGAGTAAGTTTGTTTTGTAGCCCCTTGTCATGCATCTGTCTCCAAATCATAGTCATGAACAAGGAGCTAGAGAAAAATCAAGCGTAGTCATGATCCGATCATCATTGTTCAGATTCAAGTATGATAATTATACCCGCAAATAATTTCCATCAAAATGGTCCATTCATACATGTTGTGTCAGCTTCTCCTGAAGCCTTACTGACCACAATAACTTTGTATTATGCCAAAACAGTGCAGATCCTCTTTGAAATGTTTTCAAGTCTCCAAAAAATCTGTCATGTCCATGAGATATCCCAGATATGAGATGGAAATGCATTCCAAATAATGATGAGATGAGAATCTGTCATCCCTATTCTGTCTACAATATAAATGTACAAACTGATTCAATCATTATTCTCAAGAATTTAAACAAGTAGATAAATATCAAGAGACCTTAGAGGACACTTGATAACCTTGCATAGCTGTCTTGTTATTTATTTGAGACACATGAACACATTGTACAGAAGCATTTACTTGAGATTATAAACCTTAGTATTGTCATCTTTTCCTAAAGACTAGAATAGCTTCATGTTCCTTGTCATCTTGATACACACTAGCAACATGTGCAAGACAGTCTCCTTTACTGGCTAGAAAATTTCTCTAGTTGTCATGGATAGAGTGTCCCTTCATGTTTCTTTCTTTCTTTCTTTCTTTCTTTCTTCCTTTCTTCCTTTGTCTTCTTTGTTGTCTTCTTCTTTCGCTTCTTCTTCTTCTTCTTCTTCTTCTTCTTTTTCTTCTTCTTCTTCTTCTTCTTCTTCCTCTACTACTACTACTACTACTACTACTACTACTACTACTACTACTACTACTACTACTACTACTACTACTACTACTACTACTACTACTACTACTACTACTACTACTACTACTACTACTACTACTACTACTACTACTTATCATTATTGTTCTAATTCTTCTGCTGCGTGTGCTCCAGCTCCTGTTCCTACTCCTGCTCCTGCTTGTGCTCCGCCACCGCCACCATACCAGCAGCGCTGTCTCAAATGTTTGACTTCTAATCTAATGAGCATTCAACTAATCTCTAACTTTTTGCCCCAACAATCTTGTTTGATATTAGCTGGTTTTGTCTCATTTCTCTTTACCTTGCAAAACCAAGTCAGAGGAGAAACATTTTTCAAATAGTCGTCACAATTGTGACACATGAGGAAGGGCGTATGACTCTAAGACAGAACTCATAGAAACATCACTTCTTCCTTTTGTACATCATAGTTCTAATACACTAGGAGATTTTTAATCATTTATTTGTGATTGTCAATGATCAGCCACTTTCAACTTGGTGTTTGACCAAGAACTCTCATCTGGGTGATATGATTAACCATTTTGCAAAAATCAGAGTCACAGCTGCAGCAACACAATACACTGTGCTGTGGAGTTACATTACTGCGCGCCAATTCACCTATTTTCTGATGTGTTTTCTTTGTCACTTTGACCAAAGGAATGTGTGACAAAGCCAATGCTGGTGAAAAATCCATTTTTCCATTAAAAATCTCTTACTCTTTGACTTCATGATTTTATCGCATTAGGCAGAGCAACCAAGCAGAGTTGACCAGGAGGCCTTTTTGGGACTTTCTTTTATCTGTCAAAGCTGTTAAGAGTAAAAGTAAATGATACCATCTAATAAGATTTTGTAGTTTCCAGTTGAAGTTGAGGGGAGATTTGTGTGTCACGCATGAATAAGAAGTGTCAGAAAAGAAGTGATCCAAACTGTCACGCTTTTCCTCAGAATTAAACCAATGGCTCATTTTTGTACAATGACTTGTTCTTAAAAGTAAGCAATTTCTCAAAATTAAGCCATTTCAATTCTTAACAGCTGATTTTAGAATGTTGCTCTCAATGTTTGAGTGTGTATTCTGAGAAGAGTAAGCCAATATGCACAGGAATCAATTATGCTTGCACTTGTGAAGTGCAAAGTAAGCCATTTTTCTAAAGTAAGCCACTTGGTTGAGTAAAAACGTTGTATAACTTACTTTTGAAAATTGGTTACTTTTCAAAGTAAAGTCTTCCAGAATCAGTATTTTTTGTTTCAGCAAAAACTGTGCCAAATAATTCTTTCTTGTGACAACAATAACTGCACTCTGCCACTTTACCACACCTGCTTCATACATTATAACTTTGCATGCAAATGAACTCACCTTTTTTCCTTGTAAATCCACTGACCACCTTTGCTCCTCTTGTTCCTCTTTCTTGGGGCTCAAACTGATGCCACCCTAGATGTTCTACCAAATTTTTACCAGAAGTAATGCATGTACACTTAATTCCAAGTTCTAACAATCGATTGGAAGAGTAGGGTTTCTTGGTTTTTTTCTAGGTAACAAATATTTGTTTGCTTCTTTGATGTTTGTTAGTAGTTGTTACAGTAGTCAATTCTCAAATATGTCTGAGAGCATGAAACTCCATCTGGCCGTGTGTAATACTATGTATTTTATTGTAAGTAGAGTTACAAAAAAGTGTAAGGAAAGTATCAGGGAAAGTCACAGCTGTGTATGTAATTACTTATACGATGTAAGTACTAGTGGCAAACCCCATGAGTAATTTACCGATAGTTGATTTGTGTAGGTACAACAGAAGACTATCTGTAAGCACCAATCCTTTTGTTGTGTTGTTACTCATGAAATTCATAAGACAGAAACTATAGATTATATATGTCACTACTGTTGTTCATCAGTGGTAGCAACTTTTAGAAATATGGTGTTGATTCTTTACGTTTTGTTATGTTGTTATTGATACAGTACTAATTATTATAATGAGCACTACAAGTTGCACAAATAGTAGTCTAAATGCCAAAAATTGTATGTCATAGATCAATGAGAGGCAATCTAAAAACAACCAAATGACACCTTGCGCTCGGCATCCCTGTTCCTTTTCATTATTGGATTGTAACAATGGGAGGGGAGGTGCCAAATTCAGCCTAGGGGCTGAGATATCCGCTGTGGAGAGGACATAGCATAAAGATTTTAATTGAAAAAATCCCTGGTGAAGAAGAATTGTAAAACGTCCACCTCCATTTTTTTCTTACCTTTTGCTTGGCACCCCTGTTACTTTTTGTTGTTGGCTTTGCAGAAATGGGAGCGGTGGTGCCAAATTCAGCCTGAGGGCTGAGATATCCACAGTGGCGCGAACAGTGCAAACAATTTAATTGAAAAATCACTTGGGAACATGCATGGTAAAAAGTCAAACTCCTTTTTTCTTATGGTGCACTCGGCGCTCCTGCTTCTTGCTGTTGCTGGCATAGCGGCGATGGGTGTGGGGGTGCCAAATTGAGCCTGGGGGCTGAGATATCCATTATTGCGCGGACAGTGCGAAACAATTCAATTGAAAAAAATTAGTAGCAAAGAAGCACGGTAAAAAGGTTGAACTCCTTTTTTCTTACCTTGCGCTCAGCGCTCCTGATCCTTGCTGTTGTTGGATTTGCGGCGATGGGAGCGGCGGTGCCAAATTCAGCCTAGGGGCTGAAATATCCACTATGGCGTGGACAGTCATAACAATTTAATTGAAAAAATTAGTAGCAAAGAAGCACAGAAAAATAGAAACTCCTTCTTACCTTCCGCTCGGCACTCCTATTCTTTGCTGTTGTTGTCTTTTGGCGATGGGAGCAGTGGTGCCAAATTCAGCATGGTGGCTGAGATATCCACTATGGCGTGGACAGTGCAGAACAATTTAATTGAAAAAATTAGTCGCAATGAAGCACGGTAAAAAGTCAAAACTCCAGTTTTTCTCACCTTGTGCTTGGCGCCCCTCGTTCTTGCTGTCGTTGAAGCAACATCGACCAGAGCGGCAGGGTCAAACTCATTGTGGGGACAGAGATATACACTGTGGCGCGGACAGTGCAGAACAATTTAATTGAAAAAATTAGTTGCAAAGAAGCATGGCAAAAAAACGAACTCCATATTTGCTTACTTTGCGCTTGGTGCCCCTCATCCTTGTTGTTCTTAGCTTAACAGCAATGGTAGCGGCGGGGCCAAATTCATTATGGGGGCTGAGATTGGAGGGTTTGATTTGGACAGTAGCAAAAGTCCATGGTGTAGATAATTTTTTGGGAGGGGCAGCAAAAATATGTGTGTGTGATGGGATGTATTGCTGACATAGGCCAATTATCTACCCTACAGTAGTACTCTAGGGTAAACTGAAAGATACCCTTAATTTCTCAGGAGATGAGGGATATCTCACAACAATGGCAAGAACCAGCAAATAGCAAGAATAGGTTCACTACCCAGAAATACCATTTGGGGAATAATGCTTTATGTCATCAACTAATGACATAAAGACATACCATATCTGTGTAGGATCCTACACAGTTTCATTTTGTGCAATGAAGCATATTTGCTTCATTGCTGCTTGTTACTAGCAAACAACTTAACTCATAAAAATCAATCTACAACAATGTATCTATTGTTTACTACCTAATAATAAATTACATCCAAACGGCTTAGGTCACTATCAATTGATAGCCTTCGCGCGACCAAGCAAGTCGTCTTTCCAACTTTCCACCATGCAACGTCCATGAGGTACGTGTTGACCATGGTAGGTTCATCTGTCTGGCGTCCGTCGCTTGAGGCCGTACAATACCCTGGGGTATATGTAGGCATTGCGCAACTTGTGTTGTATGACTGCAAGTGCGTAGCAATAGCCAGAACTGAGCTACGAGTTTATACTCAGCCAGTTGAAGTGAGTTTTACTCACAGGCGGGCACATACAATTGCCCATGAGGTCAGTGAGGACTAGATCCCACTTGACACGGGTACACTCCGCTGTTACTAGCAGAGTGCGCAAGTTGCACTTAGTGCACTTGACGGAAAAAAAGACCACTCGTGATGTATTATACGCGCAAGTAGTGGCATAAAATTTACTTGCGATGTAGCTTGTAATAAATGCCTTGGGTTTATTATTTCCCCCGAAAAAGAGCAATATGTGTACGTTCTATTCTGTATAGAACTAAAAACACGATTAGACTAATAATTAGTCCGTACCCGTGATCACATGCAGATGCAGTGATAACACGGCGTATAAGTACATAGCCAAATAAAAGGCAGTACAAAAGAAAAGATCTTCTAGCGCCTAAATGGATCCAAGGAAGTATTCTGCATAGCCTCTAAGGCTTAAAAGGCTTGCTGGTGACCCCCAAGAGGTTTTAGTCACTCCAAGGGCTCGCGATCCCCCAGGAAGTTCTCGTCGCTAACGTGTTTGGCACTCCAAGAATTCAGTTCCCTTGTTCGTTTGCATGGTGCCGGTGGGAGTAGCGAGGAAACACTGCACGGGCATAGGTTGGACGCGGGACTCAAAGTTACAAGGTTAGCTAAGAAAAAAACTCATTGGGAGTTGCAATCGCGCAGGACTTTGTCCACGATCGCGGATAAGCCCCCTTTAAATGGGATAACAAGTCACGGCACAGCCCATTTCAGAAATCGTATCGCGACACAGCCCTTGCAATCACGATCTGATTAAAACGACCACATGATGTGCGTCTAAGCCTCATTGGGCCCAGCCCATGAGAGCAAATGACCGGTCTAGGAGAGAACACTGATCTACTCCGCATAAGGGCATAGGAGCACTATATTGCCCTAAACTGGTCCAAAACGTGAGTGTGACGCGGAGTAGCTACTCCAAGTCCCTGAACATATAGGGGCGCAAGTAGGACCCGTAAATCGACTATGTGTTGATCCCCAGAAATACTCATGTCAAAATTCTCGCGAATTTCCGATTTGCGCAAGAATGCTGCCTGGTATTCGTGGTTTTCATCTGGAAACACGCAACTTGTTGATTTCTTCGTGAAATCCAAGTAAAAAGGAGAGAAAAGTCCACTAATCAAAAGATTAGCATGAGAAAATTGCCCAACTGTCGGACCCCGAACTGTCGGGTGCCATAGAACCCGAATTGCCGGGTATCTTTCTCAATAGTGAGACTACTTCCTCGACTTTCACAAGAAACAGCTATGTAGCTGTGCAAGAAAGACTACATCCTCTGGTCCGAGGAAAACAGAATTCAGAGCCCAAACAAATGTTTGGAATTATTTAATTTGAAATTAAAGAGCTCATTAAAAAAATCTTAATCAGAATTCTACAGTCAAGTTAAAATAACCTGACATTCAAATACCTTGCTAAATGTAAGAATGACACAAAAATGCCTAGAAAAATTCTGGCATGGTGCATTGTTTTCTCCAGAAGCTGAATCCTTCTCCCACGTAGAGAAACACACACAAGTGCAATGTAGCACTAATTATAAGCAATGGTATAAAAAGCAACTGGAAATCAAACCATGTTGGGTTCCGAACCCCTAACATCGTGTTGCTACAGTAACAGTGAAAGCAAGAAGGACATAGTCCCAAGCTTCCCACATGTTCCAATGTTAAGAGCATACATATGTTTTCCCTACCCTGCTAGGCTGGTGTCAAACTCTTGGCGCACGCAGGATGGGTTCTTCCTACTTGAAAGGAAGAGAAAAGTCACATGCTTTGAGTACATGTTACCAGAGTGACTAAGCCAACATATGACCTCAGTCTTTAGTGAATACAAGGACTGAGTTATAATTGTTCTAAATTTCCGAGCAAATAACAACATAAAATATTATGTGAAGATCAATTTCACCTTGCCAGTGACAATTGATGTAAAAAGTCTGTCAAAAATCTGTGGACCCAAGTTGAAATGAAACCTGGCAAAAACAGATCAAGCACATAGCTAACCACTTAAGTGCAGGGCTCGTTTGGAGCAAGAATACTCATGATCACCGAGCTAACCACTCTTGTGAATACTCATTTGGAGGTAGAATAGAATAACAGACCTTCCAAGTAGCGTCAAAAAAAATAATGACACTTGTTTACACTAAAAACTCAATTTCAAACGTGTTACTGCGGTTTCTCGCAACAAGAGAAACTGTTTGACCGAGTTTTGGTGTCTTGGAAAAAAAGTGCCGGTATATCTCTACTTTTCAGTAGAGGTAGGTTTAAAGCCTATAAAAACAGAGCACAACCAGTCAAAAAAATCAAGGAAAAAGTGAGGACAATTTACCTTGGTCACTGGAGGGTTTATTTGACAGCCGACATCAGAACTGGCTGTACAAGAACATAACACCCAAAACTAAAAGAAACTACTGTAAAGTAAAAAGTGATTCTTAAAAAGAAGTAAAAAAGGACAAAAAGTTAGGAAAATTGTCCAAACTCAAAGAATCCTTACAGTACTATAAGAGTTGATGTGTTCAACTCTGCCATTATATAAGACTTCATGACAAGTCAATAAATCATTAGATTGGATACTGATGCATCCAGAACCCATTTCATACCTAGAAAACTGAAAAAGGTCTTATCTGTTCAGGTCTAGCAGAAACAAGCATGGGTTTTCCATGTGCCTCACAAGCACATTCAATGGAATCAATGATGGCCATATGGTTCTGAACAGAACTCATTTGGAGTACTCTGATAGTCTCCAAAGGCTAGCTTGGAAGACCACCTTAAACAAGGTTAGGATGGACTTACCAAGCAGCGAGTACCGGTTTGACTGACAAACTATAACACCTCTGCACGAGGAAAACAAGGGCTTAATAAGAGACCCAAAGTCTTTTTATGGCAAAAGCACAATGCTTGCAAGCAGTTAAACTCGCTAAAAATTCGCCTTTAAAAGGGAACTCAAAAGTCACTGGGTGGTCCAGTACCAGAGAACCTTAGGCAAGACAACATGCTCGCCTCGCCTCACTCACAACTAGGGTTGTAGAGGAGGAGGTACACTGTCATCAAAAGCCACTAAAATGGTACATGAGACAAGGTACACAAAAGAAAGACACATGTATGTTAAGTATCACCAACTCAGATTGGGGTGGCTCGCATTCTAGTTCAGCTTGCTGAACTAAGAGTGCATAAACACAGAATAAGAGAAAGAAATCCTTGACCATCTAGAAACATTATGGGATATTCAAACAAACTGTATAAAACTAGATAATGGGCTCACTGTAACTCAATACCTAGTATTTGATTTGGTATCCATAAGAGGGACTCATAGGGTCACCAAAACACCTTGTTCTTTGTTAAGCACTAAGGGGATTACCATAGGTAGTGCAACTAAATGTTGTGCAACAAACCATAAAACAAGCCTCAAAATCATATGAGAACAAGAACACAAAAGATCTGCAATCTTTGTTCTTGTAAAAGCCACAGCACAGAGAATTGTGAGTATCCCTTGCTAACAGGGAATACCATCTCGGATAAGTCACACCATGAACATCTCTATTGAGAGACATGTAGCACCATGTTGGCATGCAGTGCAAACAAAAAGCAGCTATACACAGAAATGTAGTATGGCTTAATTAGTTAAGACAAATCCAAATAGAAGACAACAATTATGTTGTCAACATCAAGGAAAAATTCGCTTCTCCAAGATGTTTGCTGTGAAGTCACAAAATGGTTTCATACACCATAAGATGATAATCAACCACTGTCTTTCAAAAAAAAACAGAATGGTACGTACATGCAATATGTTGCAATGTCATTACCACCAACAACAAGAGTTGTACAAGCACAGACCTCACTGGAGGATCCTTGCTACAAAGTACAAAAGGATGTCAATGCAATGACTCCATACTCTAAATTGAAAAAAAGACATAGACATTGATGTTTGAACCTTCCAATGATTCTGGTCAATCCATTAAATTGATTTGACATTGTTAACTTGCCGGTAGTTGACCCTTATGGGCAACTTTTCCCATGGATACATACGGGTAATAGAGCAACTAGAAGCATGAATTCTCACACCAAGGATGCATAAGAAAAAGTAACAGAATATCTGTACTATTAGCACCTTCGTCAATAGACCTGGTTTAATATCCACATTGTACGCACATGGTACAATTAAGGTGTAGTTTCTACACTACACTTTTGGACCAAATGTGTGTGATTTGGATTCCAAGTGTAAGTCAACCAGAGTCTTCAACAATTAAAAACCCAAAAAGTGAATAATTATCTAGAGATCAAGTAGATTCTTGACCTGCTGACAAACCATGGTCTAATCAGCAGCTTCTAGTGGCACAATGTTTTCCTAAACAAACATTCAGATGCCGTTCACTCATACCTACTATGCAGTGCCTATCGCCTCAATGTAGTGTAGCATTCATAAGATGGAATTGTTGTTCGGCAATCCACTTTTGCACACATATAAAAATTATAGGAGATACCAGGCAACACAAGACCAACCCTACTTGATCCTCATCAAAGTTAGGTCACATGGTCCGTGGAAGTACTGTTTAGTATAAAAGGTCAATTACCCCGCAAAATATTCTGTCTGTACAACAGTGATAATTGGACTATCACAAAAGTTATACGATAAGACAATCAGGGTTTACGCGGAATTAAGTCATAATACTTGGCTTAGGAGAGTATAAACACATCAGCTTTATCATAAGACAAAATCTCCCTCTCCACAAAGAACTTACACTTCATATAGTACAAAAATGTGTATGTACAAATGTCACAAGCAACTTGCTCATTTTTACCCCAACCAAGAGGTTTTTTCTGCAAGTCTGGCTTGTAATCGGATTTTTTCCTCACAGAGGTTTTACTTTTCTGTGAGCCATGCTGATTCTCCAATCGTGGGGGCGAGTGACATAGGTCAATTATCTACCCTACAGTAGTACTCTAGGGTAAACTGAAAGATACCCTTAATTTCTCAGGAGATGAGGGATATCTCACAACAATGGCAAGAACCAGCAAATAGCAAGAATAGGTTCACTACCCAGAAATACCATTTGGGGAATAATGCTTTATGTCATCAACTAATGACATAAAGACATACCATATCTGTGTAGGATCCTACACAGTTTCATTTTGTGCAATGAAGCATATTTGCTTCATTGCTGCTTGTTACTAGCAAACAACTTAACTCATAAAAATCAATCTACAACAATGTATCTATTGTTTACTACCTAATAATAAATTACATCGAAACGGCTTAGGTCAATTGCATGTCGGGGAATTAATTTCCCGACAGGCCGTGACTAGGCTTTTTTTAAAATAGCCCGATATTAAGACCCTTAAGTCAGGGCCTTTCATTTCCCAATTACAGTCAAACATAAATGTTACATAAGTAACTGTAGAACCCACACAAATAATAATTGAAGTATGTTTATAGGAAGTACATGGAACCAAAGTTAAAGGTTGATCAAATTGCTACCAACTGACATAGGCCAAGAATCAGCCCATTTTTGTACCCATTGGTACAAAATACAAAAGGAGCATTCTCAGGACTCCCCAGGCGGGAAGTCCACTGCCCCTGATCCAAAAGGCAAGGACTCCCCAACATTGGAGTCCTCTGCCCTGGTCCAGAAGGCTAGAACTCCCCACCACAGGAGTCCACTGTCCTATGGGCTCCGGAACACCAGAGTCCATAGCCCCTTCATTTAAGAAGGCTAAATACATACCAAATGTGTGTAGAATCTACACACATTTTGTTTGTATCATTTGGACTGGAAGAGCAGCTCCACTGCCCTTCCATCCTCACAATTGGAGCAAAATTGCTCATAAAAATAAACTCTTCAACCCTTGTCGAGCTTACCTATATTTTTCGCGTGATATTTTTTTGCGCCAAACGGCTCAGGTCACTGACTGACTTAAGACTAATTGAACGTACAAGATGTTAAAAAATCTGGGATAATTACTTTTGGCATACGCAACTCTTCACATACACCTACTTTTCCGACATACAACATGTAAGCATACTCACGATATTTATATGCTTTATTACGTCAGACTTGACGACACTTATAAAATAATCGTGTATTACTGACCTTAAATATCTATCTTACTCCTAAACTTAGACTTACGGGCTCTCAGACATACATCCTTCAAGAAAATTACAAAACCACAAATAACAAATAACAAATAACAAATCCAGGCCTGTCTACAATTAGCTACTATAGGCAGTTCTTTTAACAAGTACTGGTTAGAATCCACTTTGGACCACGTGATGGACTTTGAACCACGAACGACAGGATTAACTATTCCCAAGTACGAATGTACACGTCGACCCTCAAAATTCGTCGACACGAATTGTCTGATATTCTGACCGTACTTCGCTACATAGTTGCGCGAGAATTGCTTGTGTGCGAGAATTTTTATATTGCTTCTACAGCATCCCATATCTGACATGCCTTACTCCGTAGAAAACATACCAATTTCTACGGGATGGACTTTGAACCATTTCGTCATTTTTGGCTTGTTATGGCAGTGCAATTGCAGCTGCCTTCCGTCGAAGCTGAGGACCTGTAGAGCTGGACTTAAGCCCTTGAGATAGTCCCTAAGGGTTGTGCAATCTTCGCTGGGTGCCAGGGATTGGATATTGATGCCACAAGAGTGGTCAAAGATTGATATCTGACATCACGTGGTTCAAAGTCCATTCTGACTTGTACCATACCAATCCTCTGAATTGATGAGACATTCCATAGTATCCCGTTAAACAATGCGGCTTATACGATACTGTCTCGTGTTAAAGTTGAACAAAGGAATTCGTATCCTTCCCTCTTCTTGGCGATCGGCATACACTGTGCCGTACAGTATTACTCTACGTACTCTATTTGGATGTACTTCTGTCTTGCGTCGGGAAAATCTAGAAGGTTATCGTAGCAATTACCCGCTGTCCCCAGGCAACCACCCCAAAAACAAAACACGATGCAGAATGTGTGAAGGAGAACCAAGGGAGAACTAGCCAACACTTCAACTAATTCCCCTCGCACGAAGAGATCTCATGAACGCTCCGGTTGGTGCATAACATTCATTGACACCCCGAATCCCGAACACTGCAGTTGAAAGTGTAACCTAACCGCAAATCAGCCATTAGATTAATCATGCCTCTTACATCTTCCGACGAATTGGTGCGGTGTCAGCCTAGAATGACAAAAGCTTCCAGTCACTCAAACTCTAGCACAGAAAAGTTATTACGACCTCGTATCATGCAAAATACGACGAACGTGCATGCTTTTGTGAGTATTGGAGCCAGCAGTGATGAAGAAGAACTTGCTCTTCCCATAAAATGTAAAGAAACGTGCGATTGTGTGGCAGAAAACCGGAATGACGAGGAATCGACCCATTCCAATTCTAGGGAAGTTGAAGTGATTCGTACTGGCGGCCTGACAGAAGACAGAGGGGCTAAAGATTCGCACACAGCTGGCGACCTTGGAAATTTGATGTGTGTGCTTCATACTGCTACCTTGAAGACTTCGAATCAAGGCCACAGCAAAAGGGAAAAGATAGAAGACGAACACAACGAGCATAGGGCAGCTGATTGTATGTGTATGCTTGAAATTGGAGTTGAGATCGTGAACCCAGAAAACAAATACTATATTCCAATTGATGAACTTCAAAATAGTACATTAGCAATAAAGCGCATGGACCCCTCCACCAAATTTGGATCACATACTATTCAAGACAATCTTTGTTTCGACAACGAGAGTGAATGCACCGCAGAGCCTTCGCCAGAAGCCAATATTTCAGAGCAATGTTTGGTTGCAGAGTGCCCAGTAGAAAATCGAATGGATGACCGGAATATCTTCGACACGCACCCAATAGACATTAATATGCCTTACAACAAAACGATTTGTGATAAGGAAAACAAAAAAAAGGAGAATTGCCCCAAAAGAGAAAAAGAAGAAGAATCAAAAGACCCCCCACGTAACGGAGATCACATGTCGGAAAATATCGAAACGTCACCTACTGCCTCTGGTGACAAAGAAAGTTTATCGACAAAATATGACAATTCCAAATTTCAAAGGCCCCTCACTTCGATATTGAGAACATCACCCTTTTCACAGTCTGATGTCCCGCGCCGCCCTCGTCTAAGATTTTTGCAGGGCCCTGGAAGAGTCGTTCTATCAACGAACCCAAAATCATTTAGCTGCTTTCATCGGAAACCGGTCGTGACGTTCTCATTCATCAAAATTAGAACGTATCCTATCATCTTAGGTGACCACCCCAGTTGCAAATTTGGCGCACCAATATCCATCGGATGGGACTATCATGAATGCCAATCTATTCCGGTTGATATTTATGAAAGCAATCGCACAGAAAGAAGGAGAATGAAACAGCTTTATCTCAACTCTGGTTGTCGAAGGATGATACTTAAGGGAGCCGGGTTCTCCCTTGAACAGATAAGCAAAGCAATAAACGATGTGCAGTTGATTCAAATGCAGAGGAAAGAATCGACAAATGACGAAGTGGGGATTCTTCCTTTTTTCCGCGGAGGAAAGAATCGATTGTCGATTGAGCAGGTAGGGGGCTATATGAACATGAAAGGTTGGAACAAGAACAAGACTTCTCGTTGGTCTAGAGTGTTTGAAATATGTCCTTCGGGAAAACTCAAGAGCAAAACAAAATAAGTCATCATACCTCAGAATAACTAATTACTAGCTTGGCATGGATCAAAATTATTTTGTCTTCGTCTTAGTCTTGATGATGTCACCAACTGGAGTATCGTGAATTACCGAAGCGAGGAGCGCCATAGAGTTTGACATTTGCTTTATTGGGTCAACATCGCTGATTACCAGTGTATCGATCAGACTGTGACCGAAGCAATGAGTTGCTCCCACTAGAGCATGGAGCTGTGCGAACTTAATCGGCAATGAACCGCTACGACTTAAGGCATCTAGCAAGTGCATCGCTTTCTTCGTGTTCACCTGTCTCTCAGCGTTGTCAAGCTCTTCAACCGAACTCTTTGGTAATCGCGCGTTCCTTTTTTCCCAGACTTCTCCAGTCGTAATATTTACCTGTTGCAGCTGCTTATTCTGATGGGCTGCTAATTTCATATTCAGTTTTCTTGCCATTGATGCAATTCCAGTGCTACTGAAGTCCTCTTCACCCAAGAATTCCAGATAGTCGATGGAGGGCAGTTGCCTTATCACCTGTGGTGCAGAATCGATGCTAAACCTCTCCACTGCAGCATGTTGGGATAATTCATCCAGTGCTGCATTTGTTTCTATTGAGTCGTATGATTGCTTCTTACGAAATATACCATCGTTGAGGGCTCTATTTGAATCTGTGGCTAAACTCGTATTATCATCGTGGCTAGTACATACTTTTTCTGTGGAAAAAGGCGTTGAACAATCGATATCCATAAGTAGTGACAGAAGAAAGTAGAAAGCTTACCTCGATCAAATCGTGCGTCCAAAGACACATCGTCACGGGAAGCTCGCCTGTTGCCACGTTGGAATGGGACATTGGCTTTTGGCTGCATCTCGCCAACCTCCACCGGAGGCAACTCCGCCGATTTTTTATCATCTTGTCCGTCTCCTGAAGTATCATTCACCATCACCAAGACATTCTGAACGTATTCTTTCACGGTCGCAATCATTTCTTTCGCGGGTACATTTTCGGGTCCATCATAAGACACAAGATCTGCTGATATCTGATGCTCTACGAAGAGAGATAATAAGGTTGTCACGAGACTGACTTCTTTTGTTAGGGAATCTGGGGGTAATCTCATTAGCAATTCCAGCTGCGGTCTAACCTCCACAACACAGACACAGAAGACAGATGAATCAAGTTGTGTTATAGCGGCTGCTTGTGCAAAGCTTTGTTGTTGAGGTGATAACGAGGAAACACGGCTGTGAAAATCACCAACTGGTAGGGCGCGGCTCAAATGTAACGGGATAGTCACTTCATCCTCGTTCTGGATCAACATTGCGGTTTTTACGTTCATGCAATGGTTATGGGAAACGTTGCCAGTCAACAGCAAGAAGCTTGAAAAGTGTCTAGAAGCAGCCATTATCTGGTATCTAAAATCATCAGTGCTTAGGAATTGGTGAGTGAGCCATCCATGTATGCAGCATTTCCCAGATATCTGAACCATTGATGCAATGCTGGGAATCTTTATCTCGACGTGATGCTTTTCTTCGCCCGGAGCAAGATTGATTTCTTTTGTCGCAGTAAGGATTGGCCAAGCCTCATCAAAATCACTGGTGACACTTCTCATTTCGATTCGGACGATGCCTTCGGGGACACGATTCGGACGCTTAATATCAAAATTAAACTCCAATGGCATATACATATCATCACAAAACAACTTCTTATTATTGCATCGGAGAAACTTTTCCAAATCTCTCTGCGTCACTTCTACACCGCATGCTTTCGTCAGAGAATCTACCATGGCTTGTTCAATAGCCTGAAGACCATTGACAAAATAATCAGTGATTGAGGCTGAATGAGAAAAGAGCAAGAATAATGTCGCTTCAGCAGAGGTTATCAAGTGGCTGGTAGAATCTGCGGGCGGGAAATTAGAGACACATTCTTGAATCTTTTCGTCTAAAGTACGGCATTGCTCGTTAAGAAAGAGGCGAATATCGTCAATTGGGAGAAGCGGAGATAGAGACATAAGTTCTCCAAGCCGTTTCGAGTTTGAGTCAGTTTTCCTCATGAGGGCCGAAGAAGGAGGCTCCAGGATGGGCAAGACTGGCACAAATACACTCTCCGCATCAATTGTCTCTAAATTCATATCGCATCTTGATTCCTTCATCTGTACACTGGATGACGCAGACACGGCATTGTTTATGTTTGTCGGCATGACAGACAAGTCCACATTCCAACACGCCCCCTTCAAAAAGTACGTGCATATATCATTACACCATCCTTCTAATTCCGAAAAATATTTTAGAGCTTCATCAACATCTCTGTTCCTTCGAGGGGAGCGACATGACGGATGTGATTGATCTATCCTAAAGTTGCAACTGAAGTCCTCGCTCGAAATATTTTTGAAGAGCCAAGTCAACTCGAAATCAATCGGATCGCGGACAACTTTCGTCTGCAGGGGGCGCGGAGTGTTTGAAGCCGTGTGCAGGGTTGTCACGGCGGTTCTCGATTTCAATGAAATAGATGGAGGGTCTTGACGAAGGATGTCATTCTTTATACCAACATTGATGGCTGGGTCATAGGACTGTGTGGCCAACACTTTAATAGTATAATCTACGGTCACTTTCCAATGATGATCTTTGTTATCCCTATTGATATTCTTTTTGGCGAAAAGTCGTTGAACTTGGTCAGTGCTCTTTCTACGCACTGATGTAGGGGTGCCGATGCTATCACCGCTGTCAGCTGAGATTGATTGCTCTTGATCGAAACTATTGCAGTTTTCCTCTGCTGTAAATCTCAAAATAAGCCGATTGCATCCTGCGTATGGATCGGATCTACCCCCCATTTCATGCCCTGATGCCAAGCCATTGACAATCCTGTGCATTAGACGGAATTTTTCTTCGTCGACCCCTAAAACATCAAGAACGTTCATTTGACTCGCAATGGCCACATTTGTCAAGAACTCAGCAAGACCGAACTTGTCTTGATATGCATGCTTGGGGTAATCTGAAAAATAGACGGGCGATCTTTGGTGGCGAGGGTAAGAATATGGATATGCGGTGCTTGGCGTGTTCAAAAGAGAGCGAACTCGAAGTAGCTGAGATTGAATTTTTTGCTGAAAGAGCAGCTCGTTATTTTTGTAGCGATTGGACATTGAAGTTGGCATGTTTTTTCACATTACTCATAGAATTGACATGATATAGTGGGTTACTGTGGGTTAGACCAAGTGAGACCCTCTCTCTAACTTGCAGAACAACCTGAGAATAACTACCTTCCCGATCGTGTAAAAGGCTGCGAAGGACGAGATTTGGATCGACTTTTCTTTCATTTCATTGAGATCACAGTCCTTATCGATGACTAGCGATGCGTGTAGTGTGTTGCAGAAGAACCCTTTCCACCTCCTTCCCACTTTTACCTCCCACTGACATCGGGGTGGTCGGCATTGCAGCTGTTGGCAGACCGAGGAATAATGAAAGAAGGTAGGAACGATAGTGATATTATGTTGTGATATAATATGTGATATCAGAGCTGCTGCAAGAGTTTTTAGCAGTAGTGGGTGCTTGAAAACTGGAAGCAGTGAAGTAAGATAATTACTAGCAGCCGGTGCAAGATTTTTTAACAGCAGTGGGAGCCTGCAAACTGGAAGAAGACAATGTTTCATTAAGTAAGATAGCAGTGGAAGTGACACATGGTCCCGGTAAACTGATCAATGCCTGCACAAGCTCAATTTACACTCCCAAGCTCATGACACATGGTATGGTAAACTACCCTTGTTCCTCATTAGTGCCTGCGCTCACACAGCATGCACTAAAGTCAATCACTCATAAAAAGAGGTATCAAAACATTGTATTGTTACAACGTACCATTAGAAGCCAGTTTTTGGAGATGGGTGAATTGGGAATCTGCAAGAAGTTTTGTTTAGTACATCAAAATGCAGTACTATTGAAAGCAAGAGCATATCTTCCATAAAATTTGATGTTATACAGGGTTCATAAAATGAAAAATAATAACATATCACTATGCCATGTGCTGATGTAGAGATCTACCCAGTTATGGTGTCGCATGTACCAAACTACCATGTAAGCCAGATTATGGGTAACACTGGTGCACATACTACATGGTTAACAACAATCATGACCTGCATTGAGCAGGTGGTCACAACTACTGAAGTTGAGAAAGGAGTGTCATGACCAGTGGAAGCTTATGACGAGCGCAAACCAGAGGAATCTTTGATCAGTGCTTATTCACCAGTATATGGGTTTTGCAAGTACAAGCTAGATTGTTGCAATATCTTAGGAGTTGACATGATCTTTGGAAGGAATTTGAGGTTGGATATAGAGGATGTAAGCTGGCAAAGCAGTTGACTACTGTTGATTGAAGGAGAGACAATTTCATTATTATGAGAAGGGGTGCATTTTGAATTGAATGGAGCCTGAGTTAACTATGGCTGGGCATACTATGGTACTGATATGACATGTGAGCTTATTTACAGTGTTTATGACCATACGTTAGTTGAGTGTGACAGCAATAATTCAACGGTTGATTGTACCATAGTACATATCCCGGTACTTTTGAAATTCTGCCGATACGGCAGAATTTCACATAGCCGTGGTAAATTTTCTACGGGGTTTTGAAATTCTGCCACCCCCAGCAGAATTCTTGGACGATTCCTATGTTAAAATTTAGTAAAAATCCCTTGGGCCCAGAGGTTGTAGCGACGATATCATGAAAAGGAGTTCAAGGCTATGTGCCATTATAAAGCAATGCCAACAACAGCTTCGTTTGAGCCACGTGAATTGATTCCAGTCTGCAACTGACCAACAACTATCCGTTATGCGCAAATGCGCAACGTTTTGGACTATTTTTACATAAAAATCTGATGTGACCATTAATAAAGTTTCATTTCTAAGGTTAGAATAAAATCACATAGGAATTAATACAACCTCAAATTCTGCCGGGTCGGCAGAATTTTGATGTTTACGATATAGCACGAAACCAAATTCTGCCGTATCATGACATGATTAACATCTCGAAAGGGAGAGAGTGACACAAATGAGAAGCTTGAAGTTGCCTAGGCAATCTGCGGATTTCTGGAATCCCGTTTTCCCTAGAAGGACACAAATAAATACATGATTACACAAGGAGCTCACATTTGATGCAAGACCAAAAACTTGAGGAACAATTTGCGGGGACTTTGATGATGTCTGGCTTCTGGTTTTTAGGCACTTGCAGAAGCTAGCTTCTAGCCATAACTTGTATGGCTATCGAACCAGTCTTAAGGCAGATTCCGCCCTATCAACATAATAGTTTGCCGAGGCCTTATAAGAGTTGTTTCTTTTGTTTCAAAACTGTGTGCAAGCAATAACGAATTGGGTGTGGGTTGATTGATTCTCATCCATTTAATCGAGTCAACGCTCATCGGCACAAGTTACCATAAAGACTCAATTCCCTTTGAGCATTCAACGAAACGGATTCATCTAACACTACTATGATGCCGACTTTGGAGTTTTCTGATCCGGAGCCATCAGCAGCATTTTCGAAGTTCTGGGCAACTCTACGCCAGCTGGGCCACGAAATAATTGCTGAGGCAACGCGGCAGAGTATAATACGCTCCTGTCCGGCCATTAATACCTTCTCTTTTGAGCTGATTGAGGAAGATCTTGCTGTTGGTACTGCCCCACGTGAGTCACCTCTTGCCTCTGTTGAGACGTGGACACCACGCCCAGTAATCAAAGCATGGAATCAAGAAAAGTTAGTACAGTTGATGGTGTTTTATTCTGGTTTAATCTGCGGAGCTGCAGTTGGAAATGATGTTCCTGTGGCCGCACGAGACATCAAAGCATGTGCTCTACCTGCTGTTGGGGAGGAAGGGGTTAGGTGAGGATAGGGTGGGCATGTTGGTGTTCGAGTCAAGCGACTTAGCTCATCTACAGGGTCCTACTTTGTTGCCATCCCTGTGCCCGCCGGCACAGGTAAGGTCAAGCTCATATTCTCCCGCACCATATTGGAGGAACAAGATTTCTTCTATCTTCCACGCTCATCTCCAGACTTCTCAAAACTGTTGTCATACCAGTTCAAACCTCGGGTGTTGAAGACATTGTTTGAGCTATTTCCGGGCCCTGATGTTCTCAATCCAGCAAACAATGTTACTCTGTTGGATCTTCCGACTCCAATCTCAGCTGGATCTGTGCTATTTCCCTCTCAGCAAAAGTCGGCCAATTTAAGTGCTGCTACCAGGACTCCGGTGTCAAGCGCTGCAATACTTTCGTCAGCTGGAGGCCTTGACGGATTCCAGGATACTCAAGATACCAAGGAACCCCTTCGTAGAGGTGGTAATTACCTGGACCCAAACGACAGTTGGGGATTTAGCAATGATGAGGACTCGAAATCAGGGAAAGCTCCAAGGAGAGCTGCTAGTGAGCCCGGGAGTAGGAGCCGTCAGTTCGAATGGGATTCTCGCAACCTGATGCCGGAATCTTCAGACAATCTGTCACGAGGTAGTTCGGTTGCTTATGTTCGGCAATACCCTACAGATGATACCTTCTCTCAGGTGTTGCAAGACTTCAAGGCTCGTCTTGATGACCTAGAGGTTAGAGAGAAAGAATTTTTGGAGTTGGAGAAGGCAAAGGAGAAGTCGCTTGCGGACAAGTTTTATTCCATTGCATTGGATAACTCAAGGCTCAAAAGAAATTGCGAGAGACCCAAGACGCTTTGCATGAGTTGGAACGTGCTCAACATAGCCATCCTCGGGCTGCTTGTGTTTTGCATTCCATTGATAAGCAAGACCTAGATCAGGTGGTCCAGGGATGGTATAAGGATCTGGATGTCTCTCAATACATCAAGCAAGCAGAGGTTGCGGATGCAATGGAAAAGGCTGCCGCTTCTCACACTGATGGGATCATCCAGCGGATGGAGGCGGTGGAGCATGAGGTCATTAACAACGCTGGTATTGCACCACAGTTACTTACAAGGGTACAGATGTTGGAGGCATCAAAAGCCATTAATTCCATCAAGATGGGGGGACATGTCTTTGTGGATGAAGCCGCCGTAGAAGCTTGGGGATGTGCTCGCGCCGACCCCAATCTTCACCGCTTCTGCCCTGATTTTGTCTCTTTCTTCCTGCTGGCAGAACCTAAGTTTGAAACTGTTGAGCCAGGGCTTGGTCAGATGGCCGCAGTAGTCAAAGCCAATTTCAAGTCAATAGACGAAGCTACCATTGGGTTGTCCTATTCCATCATATACCCACCACAATTCATCAGGGCTTCAGATAAACAAGAAGCGCAAGCAACAGATGGTTTCACCTGGGTTGCACCTTTTATGAGCTTTGATGTCTTTGAAGGTGATTACCATAATGGAACACCTATGTGGTTGAAGAAGTCTTTGGACACTGTTGCAAAAGCAATCAAGTCTGGTATCGACTTCCACTTTCCTATTGCCACTCGTCCTCTCTCAAATTCCGTCTTCAAGGCACAATATACTTGAGCGCACCGTCAGGCCTGTGAGTTTCTGGAATCTTTGGCTCCTCTCTATAAGCAGATTTCAGGCCGAGGTATGTCCAGCAAGGAAGCTTGGTCTAGAGTCATGGTGTTTGTCAGGCAGATCTTTACCGATATTGCCACTGTCAGGGCGTTGAACTCAGAGGGCTCCTTGTCCATGATTTGGGCATCCTTTTGTACTACTGAACTTCTGAAAGAGTACCAACGCCACAATTGGGTGGAGCATCCAAAAACTTCTTCCATTCTTGCCTTGACTTCAATGCGTAAGGAAGGCAAGGCAATTGAGGAGATCAATATAAAGTTAAGTTCACAGAATGTTGCCATCAACCAACACACTGGTGATATAAAGAAGATACAAGATGATATTAAGGAGTTGAAGTGGAAGAATACTTCTCTAGCCTGAGCAATACGGCCACTCCCTCCTTGGGAGATAGAGGACGGAGGGCCGTGGGAGGGTATCATTGAATTGACCTCTATTTCTCAGCCTCTGGATGACGAGGGGCCTGTCAGCACTGAGTGCCTGTTACCTGGGAAAGAGGTAGCAGTTGATATCATTGCTCATGTTGGCAGAAGAAATCATTCAAAAATCAAGGTGCGGATCATCAGGGACCGCTCCTTCACGTGGGTGGATTTGTCTGATAAATGGGGAGCTACCCTTGAGGCCGCTGTGGTCGATAACCAACAATCAAGTTGCCACTTGACCTCAAATTACCAGTGTCCTACTATAACAGTAGCTCAAGGTCAGAAGTTGCCTCCTCATGAGCCCTGGAGGGGCTTAGCCATCGCCACCGTCTCAACACCACATGAGATCCATGTTGTGTGGGCTCTATTCAAGGCCTGGCTCTCTGGAGATTTGCTCATTGCAACTCATGGGCATAAGACACGCAGTGAGGTCAAAGCAATGGTCCCTGACCATCCACCCTTCTATCATCTCTGCATCTCCAAAGGTCGGCATTCTCATGTTGGTGGGGCTACAACATCTGTCTGGTCCATCATACACTTATCACGCATGATGACTCCAGTATCCATCTCAAAGCTAATGACAAGGATTGTCCTCAACCGCTGCAAGCATCTCTGGATGACACTGTGGGGGCTACACAGGAGAAGTATCTCTTTGAACTGTGCTTTGGAATGGATTACATAGGGACTGTGTGCGTAAGGAAGACAGGGATAGTCCTGAGGGTCTACAATGCCAACGGGCTCGCACCCGATATGGCTACCATCTCACCACCTCGTTTCTGGTTCTTCTGGGTAAGAGCTGCTAGTGTGTGGTCTAAGACCAAGAAGATTACCCGGCCAGTGAAGTTGCATGAACTCTTTGCCATTTGGGATTTTGAAGGCAAGCTATCAGTGAAGGGGCGCCCATTTACAGAGCGCATGACACTCCTGCAAAGACGTTTTGATTCACCTCCAGGGAAGATATCTCGACTGATTCTTCATCACTTGCTTGAGTGCAAGGTTGCACAGCTTGAGCTACCAGTGGTTCAGTCCATGGTTCCTGCCCAGCCGGTAAAATCTGTGGACATTTCCTTCTCACCTGTGGAGGAAACAGCAGATGTCAGGGCCGAAGCATCTTGTCCTGATGATGCAGAAATAGACTTAATGGTGTGGAGCTGGGTAGGGGAATCAGAGCAGTCAGTTCTAGCCTGGAATACACTACAATGTTTTGCAGTCAGATGGTGGAAGCACTATCACGCTCAGAAAGCCATCAATTGGCTGAAGTCTAGGCCACTGTCAGACAAGATTAAGTTTGACAAGCAGTCCATCGATGATTGTCTTATCCATATCAATGCCTGTACGTATTTCAAGTGGGTCAGGGGCAGCCGTATTTTCTACTGGCAGCTTCCTGAGGAGTGGCAATCCGAGTTCCGAGACGGCATTAAGATCTGGCAGCTACGAAATACTGTTCTACCTGAAGGACGTATGAGGAGTATTCAGTCAGAAACAAGGGAGCACAAGCTCTTGGCACAAGACAAAATTTTGCGTATGAGGTTCACTAGATACTTAGAACCAGGTGTCATGAAGTTGGTGATTCCGTGGTTTACGGTACCCAAGGCCAATGATGTTAGAGTGGTCTGGGACTCTAAGGCAAATGGCCATAATAGTGTGTTGTGGGCTCCGTCCTTTATTTAGTTGATTTTCGATTTTTGGAAGAAATTACTGTTAAGTGGCTATCCATGCCGGTTGGTAGTTACTTGTTGAAGGGTGGTCCTGATGAGGACTATTCCCAAGATGTGAATGTTTTTATTAAGTCATGGCAGACAGATATAGATGTCGGTGGCCAGTTTCATAATTTTGTGGCACATTATTTGGATTGACCTTATCCTGGAGTGCATATGATTGATACAGCTAATGATGGCTCTCGTGAAAGAGAGTGGTTTATGCGGTTTAAGGTTTTACACTTTGGTGGTAGAGCGTCCCCAGCGATCGCCGGAATTTTTCAACAGCGGATACTTGAATGGGCCAAATGTCCTCCAGATCATCCTGGATCTCCATTTCGATATCACCGAGTTGTACTCAACTTGGTATCCAGTAAGCATTGGGATCCTTCCTTGCCAAGGGTGATGCATATTAGGAGAGACGGTGAACTCGCCGCGGCGGAAGTGAATTATGTTGATGACATTCATCCTACCGCTAGAGGTAGAGATAGGGGACCTGCAGTTAAGGCAGCTAAGTGGTTAAAGTCGCGCATGAACTCAGTTGGTAACCAGGCAGATGATTGAAAGTATCGGCAGCCTACCTGCCGACCTGGGGCCTGGAAAGGAGAGATCATGCACACTGACCAACCACTGCCTAGAAAATCTACCACTGCTAAGAAATGGGTCCAATTCAAGGCGGGGATTGACTGGGTGCTACAGCAGGCAAGCGAGTCAGACTCTGTATCAACGGCAGAGCTCCGCCGTATTGCAGGACTGGCGATCAACGTCACCAAAGTCTATCAAGATGCTCATTCTTATTTGAAAGGCTTCTTTAATGCCATCGAGGCTTTTAGAGCCAACCGGGATTTAAACGACTGGCGTCTCAAGGCCTAGGTGGAGGAGGCACTCTCAAATGATGCAGGCATTGTGGATGAATCTGGACTCACCACCTTGCAGGATGAGGATTCCATGGCAGCAGCAGAAAGGTTAGAACTCGAGGATCTCTCTACCACATCTGCCCATGATGCAGGCTACCCTATGCTTACCACGATAACACCAGAATTGGTTGATCATTGCAAAGCTCTAATGGAGCTGTTTGACTCAGACCAACCCCAAGATGTTCATATCCACCCGGCATCTTCCAGCGGTTACAGATACTACGTGGGCGATGCTTCAAGGGAGGGGTTAGGCGGAGCAACACAGTTTCCTGACTTTAAGATCCGTGGTCGACGTGGGATGTGGCTTGACGAATTTGCCAGCGGGGGCTCTAACCTCCGCGAAGCTACAAATCATGCAAATCATCTGATACGAGAGATTCGTGAGGGCTTACATGATGGATGTGCATTGTGGGCTTTCACTGATAATGGGGTTTGGTCGGCAGTCTGGCTCAAAGGCTTGTCAACGGTCAAGCACCTATTCAGCCTCGTTCTCCAGCTACAAATTGAATGCCGTATCCATGAGGTTTATTTAAATGTCTGTCGCATCTCTGGCAGTCAAATGATTGAAACTGGAATTGACAGATGGTCAAGAGGCAACTTTGAGACCGGGATATCTCTGGGTTATGATTTCAGAAACTTCTTGCCACCGGATAAAACGGCGTTTGATGTGGCAGGAGCTTTACTTGCACCATGGCTTTAAAGTTGGATGGGCAAGGATTACTCTAGGCCTTTGGATCCAGAAGGATGGTTCTGGGATGGCCATCTTCCTGGAGTTTATCTGTGGACACCAGCAGCAGCAGCTGCTTTAATTGCTCTGAAGCAGCTGTCTCGTACTAAACAGAAACGAAGGTTCGACGTGACACACGTCGTTCTGATTCCACGGCTTCCATATTGGGAAGAATGGCATTCTTGTTTTGAGAAGGAGATGGACATATGGTTTGCAATGCACAACGATCCTGCTTGGCCAACGTTTACTCACAAACCTCTGCTTGTTGGCCTCTCTTTTCCCATGGACAGGTCCTATCCATGGCTACTCAGATTGGAATCCAAAAAGGTGGTGGAAATTGGACGCTTCTTGTCAAAGTTGTCAAAGGAGAGTCACGTACAACTCGGGGATTACCTGCGCAAATTATGGAGTAACCCGAGGGAGATTTGAAAAATGCAAAGGCGCATGGTGCGCTGGATGTTTCAAGAGCCACAAGATTGACTGTTTTGAGGTGAAGCTGCCACGGGACTTCAATGGGGCATCCCTGGCCAAAGTGGAAGATTTGGCAAGATTTAGGTTGCAAGACCAGGTGATCACATAGTCACAAGCTTCAAATGTCCAAACTGCCAGTCACAAAATATTCGTGGGCGTGATCTTGATCAAACTCAAGCAAGGGACCAGGCCTTTGAGGCTCTCGTAATCCAAGCCACTCTAGATGCCTTTTGGTCACACACAACAAGCACTGTAACTGGCCATGTCGCCAACGTACGTTTTGTAAATCGGTATGGAGACGGACTGGGCTTTGCGCCTCTGCCGACATTAGGAACATTCCCCCTTGGACAGCATGGAGGCATGTTGGAAGCCATTCTCTTGCTCATGAGATCTACAGAGAAACGAAAGAAGGGGGCAACAGTGCAATTTGCTACCGCCAGGAAGGTACGGGGCACTCTCACACAAATTGGGAGGCTTCCCCTGAGAGCAAAGCTGATACGGTACTATCATCGGCATCCTTGAAGGGGCGATATATAGCCACACATGCAACCAGCGAGTCACGATGGTATGAACACTTCAGCTCAGGAGTCTGCACAAGAATGGGTGACATCCTCTTACAGGATCAAGCCTACACAATCCAGGTAGTACACAAGCTGCTTGAATCTTATCAGAAAGAATGGGATGCTAAGCAGTATGATATGTCTCATTCACTGAGTGCCTGTATGTTTCTACTGGTATCTTGCTTGGGAGGTATGCGGGGCTTTGAAGTTATGTGGACAGATTTAGTGGCCTTGAGATACGACTTGAACTACTGCAAGGAGTTGGAAGATTACACCACTGGGGCCTGGCCAATTGTGGGTCAGTTCAAATCCCATGACGGACGCTTAGGCTGCTATATGATTCCAATTGCAGAAAAGACCAAGTCAGGGATAGAGTTTTATAAGTGGACTGAGAGGTTTATTGGTCGCCTAGCCATGGAGGGACACTTGGATGGATGGGCCTTCAGGCGGCGTGATGGAACACGAGCAAAAGTATAGGACTATATCAAGGATATCTACAAACAATTGGAGCACATACAAGAAACTACGTTTCTCATCAACAAGGACTGCGTTGTGAGGGTAGAGTATGGTGCCCAGCGATCAGGAAAACGCTTCCTCACCACTAATGCTACTATTGAGGGAGTTCCACCAAATGTCATTGAGCTTCAGTGCCGATGGCAGACTGATCGAGCTAATGGGGATCGCTTTGTCACTCGCTCAATGATTCATCTCTACTCTGAAGTTAGAAATACGAAGAAGACCTTGATCCAACCATCTTTGGTTTGCTGAAGAGCTAACACAACAACTTTGCATTCTTAATTCAGTTGCAGAGGGAGTGTTGCTCAGGGGAGCCTGCGAAGTGTGTGTAGCAACAATTACTTGGGTACTAATCAGTAGGCACACTACCTACGCTAGTGAATGCTCCTAGTCAGGGATATCTCCATCCAGACCTCCCAGCCCGCGACGTTTCAGGCCTGGGATAGTTTAACTGACTATTCAAGTGATCTCTATTGGCTCTTGCTCTGCTCTATTACGGGCAGTAGGCTTGAGCAAGGGTGTGTGTGGAGTAGGGACACCAACACACTATGTTGCTCACATGCTGTTGCATAAATGTATTAGTTTGAGATTACAATGTCAACTACTTGATTATCACTTTGCGATCGATCTCCCATGACGTGATGAACATCTCCAAAGGGAGAGAGTGACACAAATGAGAAGCTTGAAGTTGCCTAGGCAATCTGCAGATTTCTGGAATCCCGTTTTCCCTAGAAGGACACAAATAAATACACGATTACACAAGGAGCTCACATTTGATGCAAGACCAAAAACTTGAGGAACAATTTGCCGGGACTTTGATGATGTCTGGCTTCTGGTTTTTAGGCACTTGCAGAAGCTAGCTTCTAGCCATAACTTGTGTGACTGTTGAACCAGTCTTAAGGCAGCTTCCGCCCTATCAACATAATAGTTTGCGGAGGGCGTGTAAGAGATTTTTCTTTTCCCACCCACCCACCCTGGTACTATTCAGTAGGCACACTACCTACGCTAGTGAATGCTCCTAGTCAGGGATATCTCCATCCAGACCTCCCAGCCCGCGACGTTTCAGGCCTGGGATAGTTTAACTGACTATTCAAGTGATATCTATTGACTCTTGCTCTGCTCTATTACGGGCAGTAGGCTTGAGCAAGGGTGTGTGTGGAGTAGGGACACCAACACACTATGTTGCTCACATGCTGTTGCATAAATGTATTAGTTTGAGATTACAATGTCAACTACCATATAAACCTCATTATAAGAGCTGACTTATTATAAGATCATCGCGCCGATTCTGAGGACATTTGTGTTTTACTCTGTTAAAATGCAAACTATAGCTCTAACTATTTCTCCGTTAGATTCCCCAAGTCACAGCAATACACACATACGTGTTGCTCCCTGTAACTCCGTCGAGAAGCAAAGTTACGGGGAATCATGTGACAACACACATGCACATTATCACATCATTGGTGGGCTTACTGGTGGGCGGTGGGTGGGCGGTTTGGACCGATGTACAAATGGTGGGTAAGCAGATCAGCCCAATGGCTATTGTATCTGTGTAGGAGGTAAAAAAATAAAAATCATAACAGATACTTTTCATCATATTATAAGAACAGACAAAGGTATCATTTCTACATTTGCCCGTTCTTATAATGAGGTTTATTCGGTACTGCTGGGCCCCACCCTCAGACAACATGAGGATTACCTGTAAATTTCAAACTATTTCCCGATACTCCTCACTTGTCCAACTTGTGCCAATCATCAGCCGTCTGACAGTCCACACGACACTCACACACCACATCAAGACAAAACCATGTCGAACAAAAATGATATTGGCTGGAATCGCAATATCGTCAAAACTACTGGGGCTCCACGTTGCCTAAAACATCATATGGACGCATTACAATGTCCCGCATCTTTTAAACTCTTGAGGCAACGTCCGGCCCCATTACAACTTGTGCTTGGCCCCATACTAACTTGCGTAATAAACTGACCAACATCACACATTTTTTGAACCCTTGAGGCAACGTTCGGCCCCATTACAACTCGGGCTCTGTCCTATACTAACTCACATAATAAACATTGTGAGAAATACAGAAACAACAACAAATGTTTCATCCAAAGGCTTCTGGGGATTGTGCAATACTTTACTTTCATTCGATCCCTACATTTCCTGACAATTTATAAATTCATATTTTAATGAGACTTTGTATCAAGAATGCAATGAAAATTTAATGTATTCATTACTTTGATATTCGCCTTCTTCCACACGATGTGTCACAATGAATCAACCATGGACAATCAATAATTTGCCGATTCAATCTCATTTTAAAGCTGTAGGCGAATTATTTTGTGAATACCAACACTGCATAAAGAGACTTTTGGCATAAGAAACAGTATTGTTAGCATCCATTACTTCCCAACTCATGTTACGAACAAGCCTCTTTCGAATGCTATTGAAAGTATTTCCTCCAACGGACCTTACTCCTCTTACTCTTATCAGCAACACTCAACAACAACTTTGCCAACCGATCCGTCTCCACCTTATCCACATCCGGTCGATCAATTCCCGTGATCTCCACCTCCATCCCCACCTTTGCCGCCTCCAATATAAACTCACACACCATATCATGAGCCGTTCCTGGCATTGTCCTTCCGGAGGAGTAACAACAAGGCTCCATCAATACATCGTATTCATGTCAATTGGCCGTATTCAATGCCACACTTATGCGAGAGATGCCCGCCTCCATCATATTGTGCAACACCAGTGATGATGCAGTGGGAACGGCCCGTTCCTTTTTGAGTTTTACGGTGAATATCCAAAATTGGGCACCGTGAACACCAGTCCATTGGTAATCACTCATATTGGCAACGACGCCTCACTTCGCTCCATTTGATGCGATTGTATTTGTCGTGATACTTCTAACAATACATCCATTCGGAGGGTTGGTTCGCCTTCTCCCGCGATGACAGCTTGATCAAATGATGGGGATGTCGCTGTATTGTTGTATGAATTGGTATCGAGACGGGAGATAACTTCGTCGATCAATGTGGAAATCGATGGCCGGATCTTGTCATCCATAACACCAATGTTACTTCCATTGCACTCTTGTTCCACATTCCTAGTTCGAGAAAAAAAAATAAGCAATGGGTCCGTTTGGATATTTACAGGGCGCGTATTACGGGTTCACGTAGAATTTGTAGCGTACCTACTGTATGTTGCTCAGGTGGTGTCCAGCTGTACTTGAGTACAATATCACTTTGCGATTCGGTGATTATTTTGAAAACATCCTAATCATTTTCTTCTTGGTAGTACGATAAGTACTAACCTGTCAAAATATTATTATTTCCTGTCCTAACAAATTTGAAGCCAAATGAGGTAGTAAATAATATTGGGTGACTACCTTAATCGTTCCAGGTGTTCAGATGTTCATTTATTCAGATTTCTGGATCGTCCAGATGTGTGTTCTAGACCGGCTGCCCTACCCCCTTTTTTCCCCAGATCCTCTCAGATGCTGTTCCAAACTAGAAAAAAGAGGGGGGTGTCCGGACACCCCCCCTTTTTGTCTAGTTTAGAAAATCGTTGTCTGGAACAATCTGAAACAAAAAAATACCACGTGGAAGCCTGTGGATGCACACGAATTAGGTTATTATTCCTCGCGATGCATGTGGAGGGGCTTGTCACCTCGTGTCAACCCGAATTCTCACAAAGATCATGAGTGACAACAATGATTCTGATGTGTGCCCTGCTCCTCGTCGCGGCGGCCGCAAGACTGGTGTCCCCAACTATCAGAATGCTATTCTCATCTATATCATTGAACGCATTTCGCCCAATGGCAATGAAGGTTGGCGCCAGGTCGCGCTCCTCTACAAGGAAGAGTCTGGTGAGGTGAATCTCCGCTCCGAGGACGATTTGAAGAAGAATTGGGTGAGAAAACTCTGTAATAATATGAAGAAACCAATGGGGAGGATGGGCGCTGATGCGAAGGATCGCATCAACAAGTGCATTGGAATTGAGAGGAAAATTCTCGACAGGACTTCGGCAGGAATTCTTGGTGGGTCGTCTGAAGATGAGTTGAACCCGTCATCTTCACCATCGTCTGAAGATGAAGATGAAGACAAGGATGGTGAGTACAAGCAACCTGAATCGTCTAAGGAGGAGAAAGAAGAGGAGGTACCGCCGAACGACGTTGCCACGTCGTTCTCTCAACCTCCACCGGTGCCTGTGTTGCCACCAATGAATGTGGCTGATTACACCGATGGCAACGCCAACGCCGTCGATACAAACGCCAACGCCATTGCCAACGCAGCTGCTCCTGATGAAAACACTGTGAATGAGTCCAACGATGAGTTTAACATCGAGGAGGTTGCACAAGCAACACAGACTGCCAGACGAGCCACCACCTCTGTGTCTGTAGACAGTGCAAGGCAGAGCACTACGCCCGTAGACTTTGAGTCAAGAAGGAAATCGAAGTCTAGGAGGACAGGTAAGACCAATAAAACCAAAAACTCAACTAATCGCGAACGTAGCTCGGTGACAAGTCTATCGAGAAGATAGCATCATCGATTGCTGATGGGAAGAGTGACTACATACAACAGTTCATGTTGATGAGGAAGATGGAGTGGGATGAGGCGGAAGAGCGGCGCAGGCAGGAAAGAGAAGAGGCGAGACGTGAGAGAGAGGAAGCGAGGCGCGAGAGAGAGAAAATGGAGGATCGACGCATGCAGCAACAAACACAGAACATGCAGATGTTGATGATGATGATTATGGGGACTGGCGCGATGGGTGCTGGGGCGAGGCAATTCCCTAGTGTACCAACAATGAATGCTGAGAACGTGGAGGAGGAAAACAATGATAATGAAGTGAAAGATGATTAACTGTAGTAGTGAATGATTGTACATGTGATCCAAACTTGTATTAAACTAAAAACCAATTAAATTGTGGATTTAAGA
Organism: Cyclotella cryptica; assembly: GCA_013187285.1. NCBI lineage: Eukaryota > Bacillariophyta > Thalassiosirophyceae > Thalassiosirales > Thalassiosiraceae > Cyclotella > Cyclotella cryptica. Next base: position 128,923 of record JABMIG010000001.1, on the reverse strand, counting down.
TTGCACTTATATTCAATCAAATATTATTATCATCACTATCGGAGTTAAAGTCTTCCGGCCTTAGGTAATACTGGCCAATCCGATCATAGCCCTCCAGGTTCACATATCGTTCGTACTCAGGATCGAATACTGTTTTATTTGATTGCGTCCTACGATGTCCATCCTGAAATTATGAGTCAGGACGACGGTCTGAACCACCAATCGTCGTTGTTTGGAATCTAATGGGAGCCTTTTCTTGAATCGAGGAAAGGAAGCCTGCAACGCACGCATACCCCATTCGCTGGATTGTCTCAAAGAGACATACACATTGCTTACGCGTAGCATGTAGTCGCGCATTGTTGGGTGCAACCTCCTTGCACTCCTCTCGTTCATTGGTCCGACAAGAATGTTACATGCATCGCCACTCCTAGGAAAACCTTGATCCACACAAATCTTGTAGTGTCCAATTATCCTTCTGATTGCATCCAGGAACCTCGCACACAACGATCCATCTGCCCAACTCCCGCGAAAGTTGATTGCTGCAAGGAAGACCTTTCCATCAGGACCATAGGTAAACACATTGTTGACTGTTGTGTTGCACTCGTATCCACTGTAAAATGCGTTTTGTGTCACTCTCTCTGACGTACACTCTGTCTTCAACGCCACCCCGTCCATGAATCCAAGTACATCGTCGATGGCGCTCTCTCGATTCTGAATCATTGACGCGAACAGTGCCATCTTCTCTGGGGATGGAAATTCAATTTATGCGAGAGGATGATTATGCAGACGACGGACAACAAGCTTCAACATATTACGAACCATACGGGAACAGGGATCGGTTCATGACACACATAAAAAGGTGAATCTACCCTATCTTTAGACACTTTTTTCACATATTTCTCGCAACTATTATTTAAAACCTATCTAGGCACTTTTTTAGAGCTCGTCGAGATCTATTCAACGATGTATAAATGACCTATGGTTACTTAAATGGTTTAACCAGTTATACTATGTAGAAAACCAAGGATGTTACGTAAAAATTGAAAGAGTAATTTAACCCTACCAAACTATTCATCCAACAACACCTTTGCATAATGCTCCTGCCAATGGTACTGACACAGCCACAAGTTGGGGTTACATGCACAGTATGTGCGAATTTTGGTGGTGCATCTCTCACCAGAACAAGTGTATTGTTGGTATGCCTTTTTTGCTCCACGCATCCACTTCGTCCCGGTCCACTGCCTGGCATGCTTGGGCGCCGTCTGCATAGAATGCTCCGTAGCGACATTCCTGCACCTCTTACTGCGCCTGGCTGTCTCCTCTGCTTCCACCAGCTCTCGATTGTTAATCATCTCCCATGCAAACATCCTCCTAAACTCCAACAAAGTCATTTTCTCGTTGCCATCCCACACAAAGAATCGAAGGCGAGGTACATATTTACCTCCGTCACTGCAAACAAGAACTGAAAACACCTCAAAGCCCAGCGAGTTGTCACCCACGTCTCCTCAATACTAGGCACTGCATGCCGAAGATTGTTGTGATCATCTACCGCGTGGCGGTACTTGAAATGGAGGTAGAAGGGCTCCGTGTAATTGAAGGACGCAGTTTTGGTCTCGCCAGCCTCTTTCCAAGTTCAAGAATGAACTCGATCGTCAACAGGAAAGAGCCCACTTGCAGTGCCCATGATCTTCATTGTGTAGTCGGGCTCTCTCATGCACCACACATTGTAATGTGTATCGTTGAGGGAGCCCTCCATGGCGGCAGAATCTCCAACTGACTTGGTTGCCATGTGGGCATCGATGGCATCTCCGGCGATGTAGCGTGGCCAGAACCTACGCTTCTTGATGAGTGCACCTGCGAAGACACCCAACTTCCGCAATGCAACCAGAGCAGCCAACACACAAAAGCCAGAGTCCAGAACCACGTACCTCGCAGAGTTGTGGATTGACTTTGTTAACCTAAGGAGCAAGCCACCAGTGTTCCCATGTTCGCTAAACTCCGGTTCTCCAATCTCACGCGGTCGATCCTTACCCTCCACAATCTCCATGTCAAACAATATCCCACTATCTCCGCAGCAGATTGTGTGATACTCATTCCCAAAGGGATGAGGCTTCCTCGGACAAAAAACCCAACCAGGACATGTCCAACGAGAGAGCCAGATCGACATTGACTCGTCGAGACAGACGATCCAAGACGGGATGAAGACAGCAGCCATGTTATCTCTCCAAGCCTTGATCATTTCTCGAACTTCCCAAAACCTGTCACGAAATGCTGGAGGGTTTGGCTTGCATAGGCGGAGGTGTGACAGAAGGTCTTCAAAACGACGCGTGGCGACATGTACTTCGCCAGACGGTAAGGACAGGGTGCATTCTTCTCGTCGTAGTCTCGATTTGTGAAGAAGTCTCGACGAGGAAACCCAACGACGGTGGCAATTAGGAGCCACAACCCAAGAAAGCGGCACATCTCGCCAAAACTGGTGGGTTGAAGACCGGCGGCACGGAGAGAGTCGCTTGTGTTCTCGACAACACAAGTCTTGAGCCATTCGACGGGGAATAGCTGGAGGAAGAACTCGAAGGAAGTCTTGGAGCCAGGTCTCCAGTTGTTGAAACCTGGTGGAAGCTTCTGGTTGGTCATCAGCTTGCGCTGACAAACACCATTCCAGGAAAAGCGCTGGCCTTCAAAGAGGCCAGAAGACACATCTCTTGGTGTCTGAGTTGTGTCTGGCACATTTTCAGGGGCGGGGCATTGTCATCATCGACAGCAAGCCCCTGGGCCAAGACAGTTCTGATGTCTTCGGCCGCATCCCCAGTTCGTCGAAAGTCGAACTCTGTGCCTTCGTTCTCCTCCGTGGCGACTTCTCCTTGGGGAGTTTCAGGAGAAGGAGGAGCAACGTCAAAGAACAAATCGGACGGGCCCTCCTCAACAACCTTGACGTAACGCTTTGCAGCGTAAAGTTCCACGTCCGGGAACGATTCGGACTTGAAAAAGCAAGCAAGGAACTTGTTGCCGTTTTGCGTCACCTCTCCCATGCGAACGGCAACCAAATCACACAGCCGCTGTCCCGCAACCTTGTTGGGAAAGCGCTGGTCAATTGATGCACTGGGACGGAGGTAGCTCAGCAGAACGGAGCACTTCGCGTCGACGCCGAGAGTCTTCCGATTCGGTGGCATGGTGTCAGTGTTGTGATGCTTTTTTTACGTAGACATACACGTAGATTTTGTACCAGGTGGATGCCAACGACTTCGGCGAGAAAAAAAATTGTGAGCAAAACCATGACAGAACCACCCCATAGTGCTGGTTCAGTGAATAAAAGGTCAATCATGCAACTGGCATTTGACCACTAAACTTCTGGTGGTCCTTCTCAGTATAGTGTTCTATACGATGCATTATTGGCTTAAAGATTGACCAATTGGAACAGTACTCAATCGTGCATCTGCCGATAGGGTAGATTCACTCTAATAGGGTGAAACTACCCTGTTGTGTCACCAACCGATATGCATGGTAACTTACCTGACATACCGTCTAGGTAAATAAAATGTATTCTGTAAATTAATATTGCATAATAACATGAATCCAACATAAGCAAGAACTGTCCAACTTTGTTGTCTCTTTTTTATGTACTTTTTACAGTATATGGTGTTCTAGCCATCAACAATGGTATGACGCCCCAGTACAATGCACGCTAACGAATATGTGATACCACCAGCCTCATCAACACAACACAAAGAGTGTTTTGAAGTACTTATGTATGCAGAGATTGTTGCCAATATGGCATACTTCTACACAATGGCAACTACGGGAAAGAAACTTTTGTCGTATATATATTGCCACAGGCAGCAGATATAGAGGCTGAAGCATAGATTAGATTAAATGATTGAACCAAAAACCGCCAACAAAACACAACGACGACTTCTACAACGTTGTTTGAGACAGAGAATCTTTTTGCTATAACATCAGCTGGACTCTATTGACAATTCATATCCCAACCATTTTCAAAAGAGTGAATTAATTTCTCTTTACTCATAATACGGTATTTTTCTTATGTAACAAAAAGAGTCAGTTATTTCAGTCTGCCTCCACATATACCATCCTGTGATTTTGGACTCCTAAGACTTTGACGGTTAATAAATTGTTAGGGCAAAATTTCTGAGAGGGAGCATGAGAGACAGCTCCATATCCAAGGAAGGCGGCACACACATTAATTACCCAATGCTAAAACATTGAGGTAATGACAATAAATAACAATGCATATGAATATAGGTATGTATGTACATTTTAGGTGACAGGTATCAGTGGATAAGACACTACAATATCTAAAAGGTAGAGCATGTTAGTACTACTTGCTACTAGACAATGTAATGAAAGAAATTTGGCTGTAATTTTATAGCATATTAGAAAACAAGGGCCATGCAGTGACACTGACAAATCATTCGCGACAATATACTTACACAACGGCGTCTACAACTGTTTCAAACATGAACAAAAATGCACAGTGATCAGTTTAAGCAATGAAATGAAATATCACCTACTGATATGCAGTTCATACACAAATTTGTGTAAAGTGGGTTTAATTTTTGTAACCCCTCGAGGCAATGTAGTTTTATGATTGCAAAAGTATGATTGGAACTTGGAGTGAATTTTGATTGTCAGATGATCAAGAACCATATGGCTTGAACTGACACCACAACAATAAAGTCAGTGCTATGGTGTGTATTGTGTATACAATTGAAAGTGGAGAAGTTGGATATCAGCTTTTCATGGGGCTTGGCTTCAGCTGAAGAGCATCTATACAGAAACCAAGAAGTACGGTATGAACCTGTCATGTAAATGACGACTATCATTTTCTTCATAGTCATAGTGCAGTATTTACTTGTGTTTGAAATGAACACAAGCTCATGGCATCATCATGGAAAAGGAAGGAATATGTTACACAGCAACACAGCAATCAATTCATTCATGTGAATAATGTACCTTGGAAGATGGTTGCAAGGTGGGATATGACGGGGAGGAAGTTGCTGTGTTATCAATTGAGGATGTATTTTGTGGTGTAGAGTATTTTTTGCTCATGTGTTCCATGTGCATGGGACTGAGCATAGGATGGGTGGTAGGAGGGGGGCAGTCTCAGAAATAATACAGAAATAACAGATTATTTCTAATTTTTTGGACGTATTTTTTTGAGCTAAGTACTAGTAGTATTGCTAGACCTTGTCCAAGTAGCGATTTGTGGAGATGTCGATGAAAAAGAAAGGTATAATATCTTTAAATAATTGATATTACGAGCGAAGTTAGACCTTCATCGCGAAAACCATATGTTACGATATATTTGTGAATTCGCGAACGAAAATAAAGGTAAATCCATCATAAAAACGTTTTATGATATTGTCGGGCGTATATAAGCAGTTCTAAACTATACACCTGGGACTGGATATTTGAACATATGAACAGGTAGTCACCCCTTATTGTATGACCCGATACAGATGTTCAAAGATATGGTACCACTGCTAAAAAAATATCCAAAAAGATCGAGACAGGCGGTGGGCGTCCGGATGGGCAGGTCAGAGGCAGGTCAGAGTGCACACACTTGAATCCAAAATCGCCCAGAATCTCAACGCATTACATACAATTCGCAATGATCAAATACGAGGATTTATTGGTCGAGGCCGGCTACTCACAGAAAGCTATTGAAGAAGTGAAGGCTGGAAAGCTTCACTATGGTGGATCTTTAAGCCCAGCATCGGGTAAGGAACTTTCAGTGAAGCTTGCATTTCACGTTAATGCCAAGCTCGACAATGTAGCCGAGCTCTTTATGCGGTTCCCCAAGAAGAAGGAATTCGATGACGCCGTAATAGGTCTCGGTGAGAATCATAGTTGTTCTGGGAATCTCAGTCGAAACTCTACCATTTCATTGAATGTTTGTACGCACCGAACATCACCTTACTGTGTTTCTCTCTTTCTCAGGAATGATTGCGGAAGACGGAGGCGACGGTTCCCTTGAAGATTTTGCTGGTGTCAAGTTGGAGCCTAACGGCAATACAATGGACAAAATATATCTTGACGCTAAAGCAGGATCTGACTTGAACCTAGCCAACGAAGAAATCGAGGTGTTCAAAAAGCTTGGGACAAAGGCGTCTCACGACGATGTTGAACAGTGCTTGCGCCGTGTACTTCTTGATCGATTTCGCTCATACAAGAAGAACGGATTGGGTGGCATACTCCCATATGCCAGGGGCAAGAAGGACTTTTCCGTGGGTGACGAAATGAAGCATCAACTGGAAGTCGGTCCTATTCTAAAGAAGAGGTCTCCAGTTTTCTGGAAATACGCACTCGAGTATCCTAATAACAAACCAGATGGCACTATCGAGAGTTTCTTTTGGGTTAACAGTCTCATTGATGACAAGCCTACCATTGCACTCGTGCACCGGATGGGTATGCCCCAAGACGGGGGATACATTTACATGGAGCGTCACTTTTACATCAGTCGAAGTCACAACTGTCTCCAGGGTGTTGGTGCTGCCATGCCATCTGAAGATGGAACTGCTGTTTTTTATGCTACAAGAACCAGTACGGACCAGGTAATGCTGTTCGATGTCGAGGCTTGAGAAGAGTGCGTTATCTGACAAATTTTTTCCTCGTTACGATTTTTCGTTTATGACAGGTATCGGGCTTTGGTGGCAGCGCAAAACGTACGATTGGAAACAAAATCATGGGAGGTAGAATGGCCGAAAACTTTGAGAGAGCGAGGGTTGTGGTGGCCTCGGCGAAAGAGCTAGACATGTTGAATGGTTTGGATAAAATTTCTCTGGAGAGTCACCCTACGATGGCTGATGATTGAAAATCAATTGGTATCATCTTCGGGTCAAATTGGATGATGTTTAAGCGGCTTGCATTGAGATACTAGGTCTAGGAGATTGAATTGGATAGAAAATTAATTGTTTGTCGTGAATCAACTTTATAGTGCAATACTCCCTTACTGTCTGAATATCATCTATCTTAGGGGCACCCTCAAATCGAGCAGGACAACACGAAGACGAATGTGTGGACTACACAACTCTCCTTCGCGCCTGACCTAAGAGATTAAATCACATCTGTATCACAATGGAAATACTCGGACCTATAGGACACGACCCAGGGCGATCTTATTGCAATTATTAATTTATCAGATGGGTTTCTTATTAATGCTGGTTTCAAATAATGAACAAGAAGTCCCCACATTTAGCTGGTGAATTCAATTTCAAAAGAAGATATAGTGTTCAAGCATTTGCTATGCTAGATGGACCCATCAACAAATTAAATACAAATGAAATTTGTCATGAAACATTCAAAGTAATGTACCAATATGAGGGGAAGAAGGAAGATATGATTGTCTCCTATCATTACAAATCAAGCACATCACCTAAAGATTTGGTCATGGCCAGCCATGCAAAAAACATGCAATCTCACTTCCAACCATTTCACAACCTATCCCACCTCCATTCAGGAATTCAAGGGACACAAAGAATTGAGCCAACCACAACAAACTTGTCACGACACTCGTGATCGTGGAAGTGCTTGCTGGTGAGACCAACTAGCAAACGCAACAATAAACAATTGAGTTGGGTGGAAGGGATCAACATCGGCACAAGGGAATGATCCGACTAAATTTTAGTGTTATGGGATGAATTATTATTTTTGTTTTCTTTTCATGTTGGGGCTTGGAATTTAGTTCAGTGATGGAAGTGCATGGTACTAGGAAGGGGCGGTGGGTAAGGAGGAGACAAGGTCATTGCTTACAATAGTGCATGTTCCTGAGAGAATACAATGTAATCAACCTAATGGATTCAGATGAAGGATGGACAGAGTTAGACACCCTTCTGATGATTTATCGAGCATGGACGTATCTAATTATGATCTGTGATCACTTTGTTATCATACAGTGGTTGTTTGAAAAAACAAAACAATGGAGCCCTCCTGATATTCCTAGATCAATTAAGACCTATTTTCCGTCTAACTCATTTAGTTTTCCCATGTCTCACAAAAAGCTACATCTATCTTGGAGGGCCTAAACAGCATCCTAATAGGAGTTACTTGAGATTGGACTTAAGGTTCGAAATCCTATGAACCTATCTTATTTTGACACAGACAAGCAACAATTGTCAGCCTTCCGCTACATGCATAACAATGTCCTTGCCTTCATTGGAAAGACTCCTGTGGTACAATTGTCAAACAATCATATGCCAGATCTCTTCTGTTGAATCACAAATACCAAACATGTCATTAATCATTATGAAGTTTGTGTATTACTGTGTTATCATCTTGTAAATGGAGGGCATTTGTCTACTACCAACATTGCAAGATTTTTTGTTAATCACTTTGTGCTAGGCAGTGTTACATTCCATGCTGCTTGTTGCTGAGTACTACAAGGTCTTGCTGGCGATATGTTTGTAGGTCTAGAGATGTTCTGGCTGTGATCATTCTCCTTGTATCATTCTATTGTGCCCTGAACCTTTTTGCTCCAGTGTATGAACAGTATACACCTTTGCAGACAAAGATGGTTTCATTATTGGGAGAGTGAGTTTTGTCAGAGGGATGCCATGATTGTTGAATCTGCTTGTCTTGGCCTTGCGGTGGCATGGAGTAGGACCAGGGAATCATTGATGGTGCACCAACTGACTTTTGGGATGACAATAACTCCAGTAGCTAAATATCTTCAACATGGAGTAGGACCAGGGAATCATTGATGGTGCACGAAATGACTTTTGGGATGACAATAACTCCAGTAGCTAAATATCTTCATTTTTTGGAGGATTCTTGTTTAAATTATGAAGAATGACAATAGGTCATGATTAAGGTACCATAATAAAAAAACTGGAGGAGTATAAGTCAATCATTGAAGCTTGCCATCCTTCACTTGACATGGTTGTACAATGGATGGATTGAAATGCACATCAAGAAAGCTTGATATGAAATTGTACAATTCAGGTTTATAATTGCTGAAAGCTGCACATTACATGTCTGCTGAATAAAGTACTGTATCAAATGGTACCATTGCAACTATATTCTACAGTTTGTGGAGCTGCTGTCTGGACAGAAAAGTTGCAAATTGGAGTATTTAGATTAAAATTTGTTATGGATTCTGCATTTGCAAATGGTGCCTATGAACACAGGATGACTTGATTGCTGATGAAAAGTTTTTGGACATAGTGGATCAGATTACAAATTTCACTGTAAAGCTGGCAGCAATGTATGCATCAATTTGCTGAGCGGGGAATCTTAGCAGTCCAGTCATCATTCTGATGATTGAAGGATAAAATGATCTATGATGAGCATGGAGAGATGAGGATTATTTTCAATGGTATGTTTTACTTGTACAATTTGAGAGAAAGACTGGTGGGTATCATCCACAGCACTAATGGATACTTACCTGCTCTCTGTAATTGTGCCATTTATTTTTTGCAGATACAATTTCTAATCCATACAATTTGCAATGTTCATGATGTTGAAAGATAACAATCTTGTATAACAAATTACTAATCATCCTCCTGTCTCTCTGGAATATTATCTTTGTGATCTTCCTCCTTGTTTTCGTCACAAGCATTGATATTCTCTCTTTGCATCAGAGGAATGCCAAGTGGAATGTTCATGACAGGGTGAGCACAAACTCCCAGTCATCATCACCATCGTCATTGTCATTGTCATTGTCATTATCGCTGTCATTCTCATTCTCATTACCATTACCATCGTTGCTGTCACCGTCATCGCTGTCATTGTCATTGTCGTCGTCATTATTATTAGTATTAGTATTAGTATCATAGTCATAAAATGCTGTTGCACCTGGAGTTGCATGCAAAATTTCCTCAAAATGAAACTTCTCTCTTCCCTCTCATCCTCACAGTCAGCTACTCATTTCCTGGTTTGTTATCATCTTATAACTTGGCTGAATAAATGTTTGTCATAATTGTCCTGACCATGCTTTTTGCATGTTGAGTCTATATTTTGTGAATTACAGTCTGTGAACAAAAACATGTATAGACAACAACATACTTCACTGCTTGGCAGCCAACTCTTCCTCTCGCTGTGTTGCCTATCAAACCACCACCTTGATACACAGCTTGTGCACCTGTTCCATGCGCAACACTTCCCACAGAAACGTCATTTGTTACTTCCTCACAGCTTCTTCTGATGTCTGCAGTACCAATGGGGTTTTTCCTACTTGTCCATGTCTTTGTCTTTATCAATTGGCAGTGAAAGGTTCATCTTAAGTTAGGTTAGAGTTAATTATGACTACGCATGTATGCCAAACAGAAAAATAATTTAATTTCAGATAATTCTGCTTCAAGGCATATGCAACTGTCTTTCTTAGCTGTGCCTGTCAATAGTTAAAAAATTGTTTCACTGGAGGAGATGGAGAAGTGTAAGAAGTGGAACTAGAAGAAGGAGAAGAAGAAGGAGAAAAGGGAGCTTGGTTCCAATAAAATAAGACTTTGAAAAATCTTGATTATAGTAATTATGCAGGCCAAAGACCTGGCTGGCAATGTTTCCACAGCATTACATCTTGCTAACGCTACCCTGATTTACCACCCTGCGAAAGCTACCCTAATCCCGAGCATTATTCCCGCACCCACAAGAAAGGATGCAAAATGCACAGCATTTTGCCTAATGCCATGGTGATGTTTGATCTCAGGAATGAGATCTGATGCACCAATATACAAAAAGTTGCCAGCAGCAAAGGGTACCATGAAAGAAACATCGATTGCTTTTGAAGCGAGGTATGCAATAACACCACCTATTGGAAAAGTTAGCGCAGACGCGAAGTTGAAAAGAAGGGCCTTTTGCTTCGTCCAGCCTCCATGAACAAGTATCGCAAAATCGCCTAGCTCCTGGGGTACCTCGTGAGCTGCAGCAGCTAGCCAGGCGGAAATTCCAAGTTGCATACTATCCAGAAAACTAGCACCCACGAACATACCGCCTAAGAAGTTATGAACTGCGTCTGCCACAAGTATAAGCCAGGACAACTGCGACTTACTGTCATCATCTTTACCTTCTCTCCTTGTGTTGCAATCGCGCACTTTGTTAGTTTGTTGAAACGGAGATTCCATGTCGACGCCATTTCCGTTGGAAAAGTTCTCCGCATTTTCAAGATCACTAGTGCTAGTACACTCAGGACGTTCACAGTTGTCAATACGTAAACTTGTTGGTTTTTGCGGATGTTGATGATCACGCTTTAATGACAAGGCATTACATTGATGGCTATGAGTATGGCTATGATGCCAATGCAGGAACTCCTCTAGAGCGTAGAACACAATAAATCCCGCAATCAGCCACACATATAGCGCAGTCACATTGCCCATCTTGTCTACGGCTCCAGGAATCATGTGAAATATTGCACCCCCGATGAGAGATCCTGCAGCGAACGCGACAAGGGGCAGGATCAGCTGTTGCCACATTTCCTCTCGTAGGATCAAGGTGATTCCACCGATGAGGGCAATGAAGCTCATCAGCAGACCAAAAAGTATAATCGCCAAGAGGATCGGCATGAGTAGATAGGAGGAGTTGAATGGTCTTACAAAATGGATTGATTTATGCGTGAGTATTGTAGATTGACTTGAATCTATTATTGGTATTTTTAATCGAGTTGTGCTCAATTGCTTTGTTGTTTTGTGAGCTTCTTGAGAGTTCGCTTATATTCTGGGAGGATTTCTATCGACGTGACAAGTAAATTTGTAGCCTTCGCGTTTGGTCACAAATCACAAAATCATCTTGAGCATCTGACATGTCGCCATAAAAATTGAATAGACAAACCCGAAATGAAACGAAACATAGAATGCGATACGAAACACTACTTTTCATAACGATATCAGTCTTAATCATACGAGGAGCAGAAACCATGCATCATTGTCGAGGCCATCACGGTCATTACGGATATCAGCATTGCAGTGGATGTCGAAGTTGGCATGATGGTTGTAGCCACGGAGCATCTCGATACTGTCAGGGATATCCTACGAGAGAAATTCCAATCGCTGAAGAGCTTCCAACTAACCCAGATTGTGCTGAGCGAGGGACTAGTGCTGATGCTACAGTGGCCCATAGTATGGAGAATATCGAACATTTAGTTTCATTACTCATTGACAAAGTGGCAGCATTGGAGAAGAAAGCCGAGGACGAAAAATGACTTCCATCTATATTCCAGTTAGGGCGTGTATTAAATTCTTGTGAAATGAATGAATTGTTTTGAATGACTGAGAGCTGTTATTAACGACGATGTGTCGAAAATGAATTTTACTAAGAGATTAAGAAGTTTTTAGTGAAACAATTTCCGCATTTCTTCCAACACTTGATGATATTTAAACTTTGTTTTCTTCATAGCTGCAGATCATTCGTCGAGCGAATATACTAATCAGAATAATAACTGTGTAGTGAGTTTATCATTGGCGAGACAACAAACGCTCTGAGTTGATGATAACTAAACGACTCAATGCAATGATCCTATCGCATGTCTTAGCAATGAAGTGAATAAAGTCACTTCCTGTACCTCGAGCAGCCAAAACGCAAAATTGGTGATGATGGAGCAGCGGGTTTAGGTATTCATCTTATTCACATGGTGTGCTGTACCCTCCTGCTGAACCTAAATGGAGGATCTATGATTTGCGTGACATGTCAGACCTTACGACTGCGCAGCGAACCGAATAATTGAAATGGCTACAGTTATTCGAAGAGGCGTACGCTACCCGAGCTCATCCATCTCCATCTAAACCTGACAAGATACTGGGTACTAATATACTAGTCGAACTCGATCGCGTTACTGTACTACATTCGGCGAGGAGAGGTTTTCGTTGATAAGAGAGTATCCATCTCGCCATGAATATACAAAGATAGGTCAGACGAGTTGCATGCGATCTTCATCATCGTCTGGTAGTAAAGAATTATTGTGCGAGGGCTGGGATTGTGATCGCAACCGCCTTCTCTCAGTGGTTGAATCGTCTAGTGCTATTTGAGAAATCAGCATTTATCACGGGTAGTGATTTGGCCTTGTTCACCATGAACAGTCGCGGAAGGTACCTTTGACACTGCCTTTGTCTAATGATGGCACCATCCCGAACCAGAAGGCAAGCTTGACAAACGTTGTCAGCCTAAGAATGGTGATTAAGATCTCCCTCCTTCACTCCATCTATACAGCTACAAAGTCCTAGCGATGATGGCAAATCTGCTCTAGGCTCGCATTGAACCGGGAAGAAATCGGATAGCGTGGACATGGGGAAATTATCCCCGTCCACCATCACGAGATTTTCCGAGTCAGTCAATAAACTGACTCGACAGCTACTCTGCACTCCGTGGGACACCTGCAAAGACACTTAACTTTGAATATTCCAAAATTATATCACGGCATTGATCGAAATAGGGAAGGCGACACATCTAGGATAACTCTCCGTCTGCTTACAATTCGGGCAGTTAGGAACAAATCGAACGGCTTCGGGCAAGCCGCATTCATTCTATGGACGGCACTGCGTTGTCTAACATTATCTACGCTGGCCTTACGCTGGCCCAGGCTGGCCTTTCTTCCTGTCGAGACGAAAGTGGGGTCCGCGGGGTCGGAGGGGGGGGTGGGAGGGTGCGGGTGTTGTGGGGAGGTTGTGGGAGGTTGTGGGAGGTTGTGGGGTTGGCGCCGGAATACCTAGTTTTGTTTACGTATGGTATGGTATTGTACCATAGTGTACAATACCAGAGAAAACCAGTGGGAACATCACGAACACAGTAGTAGCTGTCTTTCCAAGGCGGGCGGCGGGCGGGGACATGGAAAGACATGGAACCATCATCTGTCATCTGTCAAAAAGGTTCAAGACCAACATCAAGTATGAAAATCCGCCGTCACCGATGTCGCCCCATGCAAAGTGCACGTGCATTATAGCTTGACAAAGTGAACATGGATTTCGTTGGTTATCTTATGAGAAATCGCGAGGTGAACTTGGACAAGCTGAAAGAACTAGCCAAGGATAATCCAGATGAGGTTGGAGCCAAGATCTTGGAGTACGGCGTTTTGAACCATTATCTTTGTCTGAGCACCTGGTGTCCATCTGAAGGAGGACGAAGAGACGAGGATTGCCCAGCCGCCAATATTGACTTGAATGTGGTCGAGTTTCTCCTCGATTTGGCGCCGGATGCGGCGAACAAAGCTGATGCCGAACGATTTTGCATGCATCCAAATGGAAGTGGGGCATATCCTTTACACCTTGCCTGTTTCAATGCAGATTGTCCAGTGTCCATCGTAAAATTGCTTGTTGAGAAAAACCCTTTAGCATTAAAACAGTCGTGGAGAGAACCATACGTGTTACCATTGCACTGCTACCTTGCGAGAGCTTGTGTCCACCCAGCTTGGGGCTACGAAGATGATGAAATGGGATATGTCGAGGAGATTCCAGCATTTCCAAGTGGCGAGCTAGATTATGATATCGTTAAATTGCTCGTTGATGCATATCCAGAGGCGGTGACTCACTATATTTCGGACGATTCCCGCCGGTCTGCCCTGCACATCCTATGCGAGGGGTTTGATGTATCGATGGAATTGATGCAACTGTTAGTTGACAAAGATGGTGCAGTCCTAAACGTCGACGGGAAAAAATCGCCACTTTGGACACTCCTGTACAACTCTCACGCGAGTCCATTTCCCGTTGATGTGTTCCGCTACTTATTCCATGATAATCCTTCGGCTTTGAACATGGAGAGGGAAAAACCCTCCCAGCGCCACGAATACAATGTTGACAAACAAAGCAGTCTTCAGATTGCATGCTCAAACCCAAACATGAAAGTGGAGGTAATCGAAATGCTCATAAAACTGTGTCCTGATATGACAGAAGTAGAGGACAGATACGATGGGTGCCTTCCCTTGCATACACTTTGCAAGAACGAGGATTTGGAAGAGCAATCAGCAATAGAAATATTGAAGAGTCTTGTTAACGCATATCCTAAGTCGTTGAAGAAACAAACATGGGAACAAAATCGCTGCCCTTCGTGGCTTTCAATATTGGGTGTCAGCAAGGAGTTACCAATTACTCTTGCTGAAGGAAACATGTCCTTTGGATTTTGCAAGGCGATTCTATCTGAACACGCACGGCATTTTAAAGTGCAAATGGTTAATATTCTGCACATGGCTTGCGTCTTAAATTGCTCACTTGATATAATACAAAAACTCGTGCGAGAAGATCGCACGTTACTGCGAAAAGAAGATGAAGAGCACTGCATTGCATTGCACAAAGCTGTCAAGCATAAGTCGCTTGAAATCGTCAAGTTTTTAGTTCAGGAAGATGAGAACTCTCTTACTATAGTGGACAACAAGATGGAGGTGGCATTGCACAAGGCTTGCCGTGCAAATAATTTGGAAGTCGTCAAGTATCTCGTAGACAAGAATGCCTCAACACTAAGAATGGGGAATCACAATAACGAGCTACCCCTTCACCTTGCCACAAAGTATGCATCAGTGGAGGTTGTGAAGTATCTAGTTGAGGCAGACGAAAGCACACTCATCCTGCCAAACAAAAAGATGGAGTTAGCATTGCACACTGCTTGCCGAGTAGGTGAGTTAGATGTTATCAAATATCTTGTGACGAAAAATGACTCGGCGCTAACTATAAGAAACAACCGCGGTGAACTGCCTGTTCATTTAGCTGCCAAGTATTCATCGGTGGGAGTTCTACACTTGGAGGCCGTAAAATACATGATGAACAAATTTATGGGATCGCTCGCTATTCCAAATCATTGCAATGAACTGCCAGTTCATATTCTGTGCCTTGGATCAGGCAAGTGCAAGAATGACAAAATGATGCAACACATTGAAACTATATTCATGATGTTAAGATTGTATCCAGAGGCCATCATGGTGTGATGATTATTCAAGATGGGTCCCACTTTTTATGTTGCCCAAAAATCTCAGTCTTTCTGTGTGTGACCATGTAAGCAATCTACAGAACAAAAAAGTACAAACTAAATATAGTGCATCTACATGTTTCCTTTCATTTCTTTCCTCCTTCATCTACCCAATCGGATTCCAATCATTGTCCAAATTTTGTTAAGTTTAATCTCCAATGCTGTCATAGCAATTATAAGTGCACACATGTTTTTCACAAGTTTGATCTTGTGAGTGATTAATTAGAGTCACATATGTAGATTGTTTAATAACATTGTCTCAAGCACTTTGAAATGATCGATGAGTGAAGTGTGACAATCCTAATAAAATTTCACTCCATACAGACTTCTTTTCTATCCCTATTTTCACATATGAGGCTAAGTCTGTTCCATTTCCAATAATTTTACGCTTCTCAATATTCTCTGCTTGACCCTAATCCACACTCAATCTATATGCTGCATAATTTTAATGCATGTTAATTTGTTGCCATTCCTATTTTGTATTGCAAGCGATTGTGCTAGCAATTATGTGATGTCAACTGCTAGACAGGCTAGCGGTACAAGCCCATGTATTTTGTAGTCAAGGTATTTACCATAGCTGCAGCGATGAGTATCCTTTGTGTGAAGCTTGTTCTAAGAGTTGATAACTCATTGTTCTTTTGAGTGGAGTGATGAATTTTGCACTAAAGTACAAAATTCAGTGCCATATTGTGAACAGAGGAACAACTGTGTCATATTATGTGTGTCGTTTCATGTGATGCAGTTCAAGACTGTGGCATTTTTTGTCCTCTAGAATGTTCATCAAAAGGGTGGAAAATATACATGCACGGACTTTCAGTGGTATTGTTTAAAGTAGATTGATGAAGTCTCTTACGAGTAGTTTGATTCTTCATTTAAAGTTCAAGTAGGTGAATCTTTCCAATGATATGAAGTGGTGCTTCAAAATCTAAGTCATTTGATGACTGATGCCTTGATTTGAAGTTGCAGTAGAGTGAATCACATCAAAAAGATGAAATTGTGAGTAAATAGAATATATTGCAATAACAACACATGCTGTTTTGCCAAAACTGACACA
The DNA here is from genome assembly GCA_013187285.1 of Cyclotella cryptica. Lineage (NCBI taxonomy): Eukaryota > Bacillariophyta > Thalassiosirophyceae > Thalassiosirales > Thalassiosiraceae > Cyclotella > Cyclotella cryptica. The sequence continues at coordinate 111,996 of JABMIG010000001.1, read as the reverse complement.
TCATGTTATGTAATGATAATAGGAAGACTGAATTTTTTAAATACAGAAAGTTCCTAGAGAATATCTAATCTAAAACAAGACCTCAAATCCTGTAAAAATGACTCTAGCTTGCACACCACATATTACTTCCAAAATGCAAAAAATCTGTTCCACAGAACAGCAAAGAACAAGAGATAAGATAGCAGCATGAATTTAAAAATGAGATTTTTGAATTGTTCAAATAAGATTAAGACATTCGTATGTTTGGAGGACAGAGTGAGATGATGAAGTTTCCCTCCAAAAACTAATGGGGAAGGGAGATCAAACAAAGTACGGAATGTGTCCGGAAAAAGATCACCTCCTTCCCTCTACTTTGAATATTTTCAGATATTTGGTGAGCCTGCTGTGGGCAAGGGTTAGTTTATTAATGCACACTTGCTTGGCTTCAGGATGTGTGGTGACTGACAGGAGCAGTGCCCAAGAAGGATCTCCATCTTTGTGTACTTCTCCTTTGTAGGATGAGAGAAGTGTTTGAGTTAATATTTTTAAGTAAATAGAATTACTTAAAATATAGGCTATTCTTGGCTGTAGATACTTGGCCTGTGCCAAGATGTTGTTTGGCAGATAATTGTGAAATCTTTGGTGATATATTATGGTGATTGTGGATATATTGTTCCAGATTAATTGCTTAACTGGAGCCAGCAGTTTATCAAATTTGATCCCAAAAGGTAATATGTTTGATTAAGACACAACTTTTTACACTGTATCATAGAGAGCCCAGAAGGCGGATTCTACTTATGGAAAGATTTTTTGGTGGGTGGGGTGGGAATTGTGGGTGAGAGGATGGGGTGATCACTTGTTTGGGGGCAGATGGGTGTGAATGTTGTTTGTGTCTGGGTGGATAATGTGGCCATAATAATGTTGCATTCAAGGAGGTAGTGTGCTTTTATGCCACTCTTTTTGATTTTGAGGCATTCTCTTATACTTAGGGACTTTGTTTGTGATAAGCAGATGTCTACTTTGTTTCCAAAGTTGTTCACGATTGAGATTTCCCTGGTAGTGAAATTTTTGTATTGGGGTGGAACATTGGGTGGTGGTGGAAAATCCCCATCACTTACTCTAATAGGAATAGAAGAATGCTTTTTATGGCTCTTGTCTTGAGAGTCATAACCATGTTGTCGGCACTGGTTCAATGTTTTAGGGTGATGTGATAGTCTGGAGAGGTTGACCAATGATCCAATAGGGACTTTACACCTGACAGCTGGGAGTAACCACTCTAACCTGAATAGATGGAATTTGTTTGAGGGGCTAGTGTTAGCATAGATGAAGGTAGTGGGACCAATATATGATACTTTGGTTGTGCTCTTGCAGGCAGAAAGATTGATGTATCATCCGTAACCCATTTATAGTTGTGGGGATCACTTATTGGCCAATGGTGTGAGTGAACAAGTGGGGTTGGAAAGGGTTTGCACAATGATTGAAAGATTTGTGGGGACTTGCTGAGGAGGAGTGGGGGTACAATGGTTTCATTGATGCATTTCTTTATGCATCATCAGAGGGAGAAAAGTTTTAAAAGTGCCTCTGCAATTTCTTATTTCTTTAGACATAGAGCCATATTTGTCAAAGTTTTGTAGATACCAATGAACATGGAAGTGTTGTTTTAGTAGGTTGGCCATCCGAGCCTCTCTTCTGGATGCTTCAGTTTCAGTATCAACAAGCAGAAGATTGAAAGAACACTGGACAGCCTTGGCTACGATCTTGGCAACTTTTATTTTATGCCTTCATTATTCAGGAAACTTTTTATATTGAGTTTGATTTTCTTGGTAGCACCAGCCACTTCAGTGACGAAGCCTTGCCTACTATGATTTCCACAAAATGCTCAATCTCTTGAGGAATGGGAATTTGTTGGTGATTCTACTGATTCCTGCATACTAATCCTGACATTTGGCAATATTCTTTTGGTTCCCGCTGGTGAGATGAGACTAAAATCATGCATACCATGTTATGTTTTATGCATAATTAATTTTCCCAGCCAATACTGTCATAGGTTTAGTCTTAAGAGTGATGTTTTTGGGGTTCGAGTAAAGAATACTAGTGCAAGTCAAATGGAGATGAGACAGTGATTACAGTCAGACAGCAGCACAGGTCATTCTAACTGGCTTGTAGTCACCTTCTCATTTAAATTAAAACTTTAGAAACAAAGCATTAAAGTACTCTTGGCAGACTTAACTAAGCCAAAGCAAGGCAAACTTTCATTGGGTTTTCGATTGTGAATCCTAAACGAAATACGATGTGAAGGAGAGAACCACGTGCGCCTGGCGGATATGATGATTAGATTCCGCATGAATCAAAAGTGAAGTGCCAGTCCTCAGAAGAAGCCCACAGACAGACATGCTCGGGATTCAATTGACGGAACTCATCCCATCAAAAGACGATTAGCCGCAGCCTCAACGTTATTGCCAGTCTGTTGCAAAGCCCTGATCACAGCTTCACGTTCAAATCCCATCGATGTAAGTTGTTCAATTGCCTCTTCGGGAGGAGGAGGGGGAGGGCGAGGCGGCTGTCGGGCAGGAATTGCTCCGGCAGCTATTCTCCCTTCTCTCGCCCGCGGCCGACTATTCGCCGCACGTTGTACGGATCTCGACATCATAACTGCCGGTGCTTCGTCCACAAATGCTTTCCCTATAACTCCCGCGGCCACGTAAACAAAGTCTGGAAGCTCCGTTTGACTTAGATTCACACTCAATGAACCAGCTATAAAACCGAATAGAGTCGGTGTTGCGGTACTTAATCCACCGGATAGGATAACTTGCGCGCACAAGCCATAGGTCAGTGACTTTTCTGAGAAATCAAAGCCCAGCACGCCAAAGAATTTAGGATACAATCGAGGGGTGAAATTATGATATAAGAATAAAACTGCCCCTATCTGTGGGTATGGACCTGAATATCTTTCAGTGTCAAAAAATATGTTGAAAAATATCAGCTCCAACACCGTGGATATGAGTGATGAATAGACAATGAATGCGCTAAACTTTTTGCTCCCCATCTGCGTGGGATCGACGGGAGGTAAAACGATGAGTGGTAAGGCAGCGAATGCATTGTTTCGTACACTTTATCAAGTGGTAGTAGTTACCTCTCGCTCAAACCGACGCATGAGTGGGCACAACGCCGCTAATCCAAAAAGTAGTTCCCCCATCGATCCAAACGTCAAGTTGCACACGAAGATTCTGTAGAATTGCGCGTGATCAAATATTTTTGTGGTGTCTGCGGTTACAGGAGAATATTATTTGGTGGTCATCAGGAACGAAATTGTAGTGGTACTTTTCGATCGCCCCCATGCTTTGACTCACCAAACACCATGGCCTCGTGCCACTTCTTCATCTCGGCGATGACATAGATGACTGCTGTTGATATGGCGATGGCCTTCGAGACTGGCGCCCCGAGGAACCACACCGATCTTGGGTTGTGAAGCTGTGACGACGACATCTAGAGATTAATTTTATGCGTAGACTGACGACTCGACTGTCACCTACTGTCACGGCAATCTGGGAGAGCGGCGACTGAAAGCATACGCCCGGGCGTGGCAGCCAACGTTGCAATCTGTCGCGATGCCCTCCACACAGAATTCTCAACCCCATCATTCCTTTCGCATACCGTAGGTTTGTCCTACATCTACCTACCTCTCTAGGTAGAGAGAGAGCACGTCTCCAGTGCTTGAACAGTTTTCATCTAGTCGGCGTGCCCCCCATCTTCGTAATCCGTTCTCGTCTCCTCGTCCATGTTTTTCATCCCAGCATCCGCGCCGTCATTGTCTCCGAACTATTTCGATCACCATCGCTAGCACGAAAAGCAACGGAAAGGGAAGATGCCGACACTTAGGAGAGTTCTATGCGATGATCCACCCGCCGCAGAAGATGAGCAAAAGTGCAACAGCAACAATCATAATGCTGCTTCCGCTGCTGTCGTTGGCATTGGCGACCACGACGTCGGCACTGAAAACTGCGCAAAATTGCAAGTCGAAAATCGATCGGTCCTAGGCGAATCGTCGAACAAAAAGCTAAACAAAGCCAAAGACCGACACATCATGAAAGTCGACTCAATTAAAACGAAAGCAAATTCACGGGTCAAGAAAAATAAAAAGGCCAAAGACCGCAACGCACCCAAGCACGCCAAGTCGGCGTACAATTATTATCAGGCCGAGACTCACCCACAAATCAAGGTCGAATTTCCAGGTATTTCATTCGCTGACTTGAACAAGACTTCAGGCGAGAGGTGGGGAAACTTGTTGCCAGATCAAAAAAAGAAATTTCAAGAGATGGCGGCGGCTGATAGAGACCGGTATCATGTCGAAACGGAAGTGCACCAGTCCAAAATGATGAAAGCGGCCGCCGCCCCGTGTGCTACCAAGAGCGATCCAGTGACGAGCAACCTAGAAAAGGGTCACGTTTCGACAAGTGTTACTATGACAGAAGACAATTCCTTATCGGCAGGCGGTCGAAAGAATGATCAAGACAACAATGATATCGAGCCAGATCGGTCCAATGCACCTCGTGCTTCGAGTCTTTGTGCGCCGTCCGAAATTCTGCCCCTCCATCTCGAGAGGTGTGTTTCCACATCTTTTTCCAAGCCGAGTACCATCGAGAGTCGTTCGAAAACTTCAGAAGGTTCGGCAAAGGAGTCATGGAGATTGTCGTGTGACGCGATCCTCAATGATCTGGAGGTACTAAAAGGCACGCCATCAAAATCTCTTCCACAGGCAGGAGATGTTGACAGTAAAACTATGCCAGACTTGCATGCAAGTAATCCCGCGAGTGAATCAGAAAACGATGACATTTGGACTTGTGGCCTGTCGTCGAGTCGCAAGAAGATGAAAAGGCATGGGGGCAGCCACGAATCGTCAGCAGAAGCGGCCACTGCTGCAAACGTAGCAGCTAAAGTAAATGATTGCCATCCAGATATGAGGGAAAGTTCAAAGAGCTCGTTGATGATCTTCGAAACGGACAAGTCGACTTCGAAAAATGACAAATGCGATGCCCCTCAGAGTGAAGGTGACAACATCCAAAATGGATGCCATCACAAAGTCGATGATGCGGCTAATGATGGAATAGAAGTATCAATCGAACCTTCTCTTCAAATCAACGTAGATTCTTCCATTAGTTCAAAGGTAAATGAATCTTCATTCGAACAGTCCAATGAAACGGCGGTTGAGTCCACTACATATTGGCATTGGCGTGGATCATTGTCGCCAGGGCGCGAAGAGGGGGACAAAGAAAATTCATTGCATTTACTCGCTACTTCAGATTCCCCGAAGATGCTTCATCGCTCACCCATAGTCGCGAAGCCGATTCTCAAATCTGGTACGCTCATTATACTGGTGCCCTTGACCCCAATGGAGTGCCGTTCAATTTTGAAGAGCAAGAATCTTCCTTGGGACGACGAATACGTTGTTCCTGATGGAAAAGATGTGTTTACACGAAATACTATCGAACTCTGCTACCGAGAGCATAATATGAAGACGCTCCCGCTATCAAGAAACGCCTATACCGGCATTAAGTCTATGCTAATATCAAGATCACTCTGTGAAGTCTCTCTTTCTTGTACTGGTGGGGAGCCCGTGGCATCTGTTCTTGTACACAAATCACCAAATCACCATGCAGTGCATCTCGATGGGCGAAAAATAAACAGCACTGGGCGCTGTCCTCTCAACAGTGGGGCAGTATTGTCTCTTTATGGGCCGTTGGGTTATGCATATGAAGTTCGAATCTCAACCTGAAAACAGAATCACATACATGACAAGTTATATTTGACATGGCCCGGATACTCAGTTCATACACCTGATAATCCTACTTTGGTTGTAGACGGAACTATAGTGAATAACTAAGTAGTACAATTCTTGAGTGTCGAAATGACGGAAAATAGTGTCGCAGAAGTTTAATCAGCGCAAAAGAAGAGTTACAGACCAAGAGTATTGAATGCTGTCACTTCGTTGACTGATTTCTCGATCGTTCCCATAGAATAGTCAGATCCACCGTTTAAACGCAATTTATAATCGTGGTATGCGAGTAACGTCGGTCTGTGTCCCACGGAAATGAAGGTCAATCCAGCTCGAGACAACTTTGTTCCAATAAGCTCTTTCCTTGCCATGTCACGCAGGAGCGAATACATTTTGGCTTCCGCTACCACGTCTAGTGCTGATGTAGCTTCATCCAATATAACCAAACGAGGTTGATTCACAACAAGCCTTCCAAAAGCGAGACGCTGCTGTTCACCCAGCGACAGAGTGTTGCTCCAGTCCACAACGGAATTCAGGCCTTTTATGGGGTCACCATCTCCAAAGCGGAATGGTAATTCTTTCAGATCTACCAATGCAAGGATGTCCAATAGATCTTGATCGGTAAGAGATTGCCGAAGCAAATGGGCTCGACTTAAACGATGACCTGAGGGGTAGTCATCTGGGTTTAATGACTCCGTTGAAGGATATAACAACTGATCTTTGAGGCTGCCAAGTGCGCAGTATGGTCTCTGTGGAAGAAAGTACACTTCATCATCGGGAACTCGTTCGATTTCGCCACTACCAGACGTCCAAAGACCTGCGATCGCGCGAAGAAGACTTGACTTTCCTGCTCCTGATTTCCCCACGATCAGCAAATTCTCACCTTCGTGCACTATTAGGTCTAAGTCCTCGATCAAAGTTCTTTTGTTGTCGGGAGTCATCAGCTTTAACCCATTTATGGTCAGTACTTGGGTGTTTGACGCTGATGAGTCAGCAAAGTTCAGTTGTATGGATGAGTAAACATTTTTTGTTGACCCCAACTGATTGAAAGCAGACTGATCCAATGAATGAACGTTCGGGTCGGTAGCTGTGATAGACATTGTGGGATTGTATTCCTTCGGCAATGTCAACAGTCCGTCCTCATCACATCTGGCAAAATCTGCGATCCTCATTGCTGTCATAAATGATGAAAGACGCTCGATTCCAGCTGAGAAGGAACTTAACTGCTCAAATTGGTTGACGATTACTGTAAGATCGCTTAGAATGTGATTGAAGGCACCAACTGACTGGGATATAACTCCCTGTCAAAAATGGACAAGACAGCGTCAGGGCGAAATGTAGAGTTCCTAATTTTTTTCACAGGGTCATACAATGATAGTTGACTTCTCACCAATTGGATAGTTCCAGCAAAGTACTGTGGCGCCACTACCGCCACAGGGACCACTTGAATTAGATACTGGTAAGCTGTAGTAAAGAACTCCAAGTTCCTCTGTGCTGCATTTATCTCCCTCCGGTTCGACACGACTCGTGACAGGCGTGAAGATACTTCTTTGCCCTCAACATCTTCGCCTCCGTAGAACGCAATGGATTCTGCATTTTCGCGAATTCTCACTAGCAAGTACCTCAAGTCAGCTTCGCGGCGTAATTTTGCAAAATTGAGTGGAAGGAGCGAACTACCTATATACGTTGTTGTTATTGTACCAAAGAGAGCATAGCCGATGATGGTGGCAAAGAGTTGCGGTTGAATGGAGTACAAAATAAAAGAAAACGAAACAAGATCGATAACGGAGGTGACCACAGTTATGAAGAGCTGGAGACTGAAGGCAGTAAAGGTACGAACGTCTTCAGTAATTCGTTGATCAGGATTGTCGATCTTCTTCGATTTGGCATTGCCAGATGAGCTGACGTCACCGGCTTCTTGTCCGTTGGTGGACTCTACCGATCCAGAAGAGGAAAAATCTCTTTCCAGCGCATAATAAACTCTGTTTGACGTGTAAAGCTGAAGTGTGCGATCGGTCATCCACTCCCTCCAATGCACAGCGAGTTGCTCTCTTTGAAACCTACGGAGTAAATGAGAACAAATGAATGTTAAGTTAAGTAAACGCACGGGTAAAGTTGACTGCAAGGGCTCCGTCATTTCGTGTTGAAAGGAAAAAAGTCGGGCCACACAAAGCTAATCACTCACCTATAAAGAACGGCTACAGGAGCACCAACTACCAATGCAGAGCCAAACTTGACCATCATAGAATAGAATTCGTTGACATCTTTCGAGCTGAGAGCATTCCAAAAGTCTTTACTGATATACGAAAAAGCGACTGAGACCCCCGAATTCATTAATGTCAAAAGTATCATCCCGTAAAAAAGTCGGCGGCCTGGTTGAGACTCTTTATAGTATGGGTAGGCCATTGACCAAAAGGTAGAGAGGAGGGCAGAGGCTTTCTTTAGAGTAAGTTTTTCGTCTGTATCTTCGAGGTTGTCGGTAGTGCTTTTTCCATCTGCACTCGTTGAATCGTTGTCGTTGTTTTGAGAAATCCACAGCCGACGGTTCTGAGTCCTGTCGTATAAATTGCTCTTCGTTGGAAACGGATCGAACTGCTTAGATTTCACTCTGATTCCACTTGCAGCGAAACCACTTGATAAAGTGGGGCAGCAGCACAAGATGATAGATAGAGAAAGCATTAACTTCTTCGAACCTAGGAGCTTCATGGTTTCAGATTTGAGATGTTTCCTGTAATCTCTTGGAAGCGGTGGATAGCGTCTTCCGGTGGCGAGTCCTGAACTGTGGGTTTACCTATTAAAAGGCTTAAAGGCTGTATCCCCAAAGGCGGGAAGGGTGCTGAAATCACTGGGACGCAGTTTTCGTGTTGCTCTCGCTGCCCACTAACGAAGGTGACGAAGATGAATATATTTTATGTGTAAGCTGACAAAATGGTAAATTTATCCAGGAAAAGTCAACTTGTCATCGTCACATGTTGATCTCGTGTTGATTGTGTATTGTACCGTACAAAAATAAAACTCCCCGAACTTGTTCGTCCGAGTTTATCCGAGCACATCCGAGCTACCATACCATATGGTACCTATGTTATGGTATGGTATGGTACTTTGAGGTGATGGCCAGACGAAGCACGTGAAGAACGAGTGAGTGGCGGGCGAGGAGCCTGCTACCAGCATCTCCTCGCCACCCCCTCATTCTTCTTCAGGGCACCGGTGACGACGATGGTGCAGCAGCGGGGTTAGCTGCAATAGAACGTAGTTTTCATCATCAACGCGCTCATCGCAGACGTCGTTTTCGACGACCCTGAAGACCAAAGGTAACAACACCATAAACGATGAGTAGTTTCGGCGAACTTTTCATGAATGCGGTGGCAGCAGCGGGCGCGAGTAGCAGAGAAAGCCGTTTGTCACCGGCGATGATGCCCGAGGAGAGGCAGGAAGACCAGCCGTGGGCTGGCGAGTCCGAGTGGACGTTTCCAACGGTAACACAAGCCGACGACGGTGCGAGGCCACCGGTACCAACCGAGACACCGGCGACGCCGGCACGGATGGGAATTGCCAGGGCGGATTGGCTGCGAACCGAAGATCTGGCGGAAGGTGCAGGGTTGGAGGAGACGCCGAGGACTACAACGGGGGCAACGACGCCACGACAAGATACAGTCGAACGCGACGGGCGGAGTGATAATGAGGAGGCACGGCGAGCATCGGCATACAAGATATTATGCAACAGGCACGTCTCCGCTGCGAATACAGAACGTGAGATGGGCTGGCAGCAGCGAGCAGGTTCGTCGACCACGATCTCGGATCGCTTTCGTGAGGAGGTACTGGCAGGAGGTCCAACGTTGCACATCTTTGTCTACATGACGGAAGAATCGCCCATGCTCCAAGTCATGCATTCAATTGCAAAATTCTTCGACATCGAAGCAGGCTGTGATCTCAACCACAAAACCTTTGGGTTTGTGGGAGATCGCACGAAGTATAGGGAACCATATCCGGTTATCCTCCCGGTGCAAAACGCATGGAGATGGGGGGAAGTCACCGTGGCCCTTGACAAGGAGAAGGCAAAGAGCTTCTATGACAACCCAGCTAATGCGAAACAGTGCTGGCTCCCGGGTGATGATGCGCTGAGGCAGAACATCTACCTCCCAAGAATGCTGTACTTGCCAATGGTATTGGGGAGATTTGCGGTGAAGAAGAAGTGCACACCGTGGGAGCTTCACCTGGAGGTCGAGCGTCTCATGTCAGAAGGCACGGCAGGGGTTACACAAGACAACTCGGAACTTATCCGAGATTGGTGTTTGGCGGCAGGGCAGTCCACTGCTCCAAATCGGTGTGCACCCGCCATCACCCTCAAGGTGAATGCAGTCCATTCGGACGACGAGCGCTTTGCGTTTTGGGCATTCCACAGGCTCGGAGCCACATTAGGGCCACGGGACCAAGAACACATAACAACCAGCTTAGAACCGGCGACGACGTGGGGCCACAGTGCAGCAGCGATACAACGTATGGCTGAGGCGGTGCAGCGTATGTCGGAAAAGCAGGTTGCGGGGATGGAACAGGCACAGTCAGCGGGAAACGCCCCAAAGGCCGATACAACAACGTTTTCAGTGTACAAACTGGCGGCACTGATGGGGTGGTGCGGGATTGTGAGAGAGAGTGAAGTACCACCCATCTGGCCACTCCTTTTGGGCTCGAAGGATGTGGAGGACCATCGGTTAAACATTATGAAAGGGATGCGCAGGGTGTGCACACAAAGGAACATGGAGTTTGATGAAGGGGTGTTCCTTCGAGAAAAAACAGTCAAGGCACTTGTTGACATGAAGCCTAACCCAGGAGAAGGCATCCCGGCGTTCGAGTCGGCCGCAAAGTCCCTCAGTATCCTCGCTTGTCGCCCTAACACGGCGTCTGAGATTGAACAAGAACGCACAAGGGAACAAGCGGAAAAGGACACCAAGAAAACCCGGTCCTTAGGCGAAGCTCTACAGCTTGAGACTGGCGATCTTCGCGCGCCGGCAGATAATTTTCATGACCTGCGGCTGAACATCGGGATGTTTGCAGCCCTCTTGGAAGTCCTCTACGGCACGAAGTGCGATCACTTTAGAAGGGTACTCCAAGTGTATGACGTCATGCGACATCCGTCGGTGGCGGCAATGAAGGCGAAGTTCACCCCGCTACTTTGTCGCCAAATCACATGGGCGATTCACGACGACAAGTGTAGCTTCTTCCACCAGAGGTTGCATCCAGAGGACTTCAAAGGGGACTCAATGCCTCGCTTGCCAACCTCTCTGTTGGATGACATCATCACGAACGTGCGCTTCCAAAACAGTATCCACAGATCGACGTTCCCGGAAGCGTGGATGCCAAAACAAGTAAGCCTACTCCCTCTCCCAGCAGTTATGCCGAAGGGGCCTAACCCATTCCAAACAGGAGGAGGACGTCAAGGCAATCAGGGACAAGGGAAGGAATGGTACAACAAGCTGAGCCACATGCACCCGTGGATTCGGGAATGCATGCGCCCCTTCCATGAGAAATTCCAAGGAAGAGTCATGTTGGGACGGATCATGGGTGCCGGCAACGTGCCGTGGGAGAAGCTACCAGTGCTGGAACGGTACGTTAACAAGGAAGAAAGGAAGAATTATCTTTGTTACAACCATGTACTTGGCATTTGCGGCCATAGGAGCTGCCGTTTCCAACATGCATCAGGAATGGAAATTTCAAATGAGTTCGCCACGCAATTGTGCGCCACGCTGAGGCCAGGGATGGAATACATCCTTCGTGCAGAGGGCATGGCCCCAGCTCCGGTGGGATCCGGAGCCAGGGGACTGGGCGGTGGAGGCCCGGGAGCACCGCAACCAGGAGGAAAGCATTCTCGTCCGTCACCAGACGGGAGTGCAAGGCCTCCAAAACAGGCAAAGGTGGACGGGTGACACCGTCCAACCATGGGTGATGCAGGTAGGCGCTACGGGTTGGGAATGCATCAAAGAGAGGCAGCGTCTTATGGGAGTCGGCGGGGGATGGCAGAGAGGAAGGCAGCAGTGGCGGCGAGGATTGTGGCAACGGCGACAAGGGGCAGAGAGGAAATACACCATGCGGGTAGTAAGGTGAAAGCCGAAGGACAGGGAGTTTCGATCATGGCATGGAGGGAGTCCAGCGGGAGAGAGCTGCTATATAAGGGACAAGGTAAGACTGAACAGGTGGACGATTCAACGGTACTATCGGCAGATGAAGAGGGCAGCACTGGTGGGGGTGGAAGTCATCAGTTGGTTCAAAGTTCGCTAAAAGGCGATGGAGTGTATGGAGCGGCAGGAAAGGAACAGATGGACAGAGGGTCACAGGGTGACAGGGGTCAGGAACCGCCACAACAAGGGGGCGTGAACAACGTTAATGACGAGTACACTATGGGGACTGCACGGCGCCAGTTGGACCCAGGCATCATGGATGCCCCAGGATTGAATCCTCCACGACTATCAACTGGGGAACCGGTCTCAGGTGGGAACAAAGCGATGCACAGGGTGGAAAACAAACGGCGGCGACGCAAGCGCGAAGCCTCACAGACGAAACAGTCGTACTGGTCGAAGCATGTAGGTAACAGTCAAGCCCCAACACAGGAGAAAACGCCCCTCACAAAGTGGCGAAACGCAATGTGTCCGCGGGGCATGGCCCTACATCATCCGGCGGCGGCACGGCTGCTGGTCTATGCAACACAGGGGTGCCCAGTGAAGACCGGACAGCCATGGAAACGAGAATGGATCGAGGAGGCGATCCAGAGAGGGCCACATATTTCGGCACTCGATCCGGAGGCCATCAGTCAGCACTTTGAGGAAGTACAGAAGAAAGTAAAACGAGGACAAGCACGAGTGGTGGCGTGGGATGAGCTAAAAGAACAAGGGATACCCAAACAACTGAAGGTGTCACCGCTCGCCATGATACCACACAAATCGAAAAAGTTCCGCGCCATCCTCGATCTATCCTTTGGAGTAAAGCTTGCCCCGGGAGTGCGAGTGCCGTCTGTGAATGAAACGACAACACTCCAGGCCCCGGCGGGAGCGATAGACCAGCTTGGCCACTCCCTTCTTTGACTAATCCACGCCTATGCAGAGGCGTCCGACCAAGATAGAGTTTTCTCAGTAAAATATGACATCAAGGATGGGTTTTGGCGGCTCGATTGCGAGCAGGGAGAAGAGTGGAATTTTACTTACGTGCTACCACAGGCACCGGGAGAGCCGGTTAAATTGGTGGTACCGACATCCCTGCAGATGGGGTGGGTGGAGTCACCCCCATATTTTTGTGCCGCGTCGGAGACCGCAAGGGATGTGGGCGTGCACTATATTGAGCGCCCGGTGGGGTCGCTAAAACCACACAAATTCGTTCCGATTGCAATGCAGGGGCCCGACGTAACATCACTACCTACATCGCACGGATCGGAACCACTACGCTACTTCCTCGACGTGTACGTGGATGATTTCATCCCATTAACCATCGCCACCTCACAGGGACAACTGGCGCATGTGGCCAACGCAGTCCTAACAGGAATCCACGACGTGTTTCCAGAAGATGCAACGCCGACGGAAGACTCAATATCTTACAAGAAACTATGCGCCGGCGATGGACAGTGGGCGTTGCGGCATGACCTCTTGGGTTTCGAATTTGATGGCGGTTTAGGGCCAAAGACCATGCAGCTCGACAGGAAAAAACGAGAGTTCCTCCTAATCCTCCTCCACCAATGGATACGGACGGCACGTCGTAGTGGCGCGCCGATCCCTTTCCAGGAGTTCGAAGCAACAATTGCAAAATTGCGGCATGCCTTCACCGCTATACCAGCAGGACGTGGTATCCTCTCTCCATGCAACAGGATTATCGCGGTCCGTCCAAAGGTAGTGGCGCTAGACAGGAATGAGGTTTTGCTGCAAGCCATTCAGGACGCTCGCACGCTACTTCGAGAAGCTACAATAGCACCCACGCCATGCCGAGAACTCGTTGCTGGATGGCCGGACTTCGTAGGAGTGAAGGATGCCTCCGGACATGGTATAGGTGGCATTATCATCGGGGAGGGAAAGGCGTGTACACCCACGGTGTTTTGCGTGGAGTGGCCTCCTGATATCAAGCAGGATCTTGTCTCTCTCTCTAACCCGAAGGGGCGCCTGACCAACTCAGACTTAGAAATGGCAGGACTTCTTACACTATGGATGGTGATGGAACAGGTGTGCTCTTTCCAACCAGCTGACCATGTCGCCCTGTTTAGCGACAATTCACCCACAGTCCATTGGGTTCGGCGAATGGCGTCGAAGCGATCGAGGGTAGCGGAACAGCTACTACGGGCGTTGGCACTAAGGCTGAAGCAGCAGCGTGTGTCGCCACTCACGCCTTTGCACATTGCAGGCAAACGGAACATGATGACGGACATCCCCTCCCGGTCGTTTGGTAGTGAACCGAAGTGGTGGTGTCGTACAGATGATGAGTTACTCACACTGTTTAATTCCCTTTTTCCGCTTCCAACACAGCAATCCTGGACGGTCTTCCGGGTGTCCACCAAACGTTTTACGAAAGTTCTTTCCGTGTTGCGGATGCCGGGTTCTTCGCTGGAAGAGTGGCGGCGACTACCGCCAGCCGGGCGACATCTTGGCGTAATTGGAAAGCCTACTGCTTCCCTTTGGGAGTGGACCCTTACTTACAGGGTACCACACACGACCAGAAGTGCCGCGTCCTCCTCGGCTACGCAGGTGCCGTCCGAGCAGGATGCTACGGTCGCCGCCGCCAAGTGCGAAGTGGAACAGTGGTTACGGCACTCATGGCCGTTGGCAAGACGATTGCCTTGGACTTCGGAATAGACCCGACAAAAGAGGCTGGCCAAAAAGACTTTTTGACATGCATCGCGCAGATGGTGGATGGGTTTGCTAAGGCTGATCCTCCGACCATGAAAAAGCTACCAGTCGAGGTGGATGTACCTGAATACTTAGTGAAACAGGGTCAAGCGGAGGGAGCATCAGTAACGGCGCAGGCGGTAGGAGACTTAGCAGTGATTGCGTTTTATTTTTTGTTACGGGTCGGAGAGTACACAATTAAGGGAGCCTGGAATGACAGCAAACAAACAGTTCAATTCAAGCTTGAAGACGTGACCTTCTTTAAGCGCAATGCAGAGGGTCAGCTGCGGCAAGTAGCACGCAATGCATCGGACGACATGATTGCGTCTGCGGACGGAGCCACACTCAAGTTAGATAATCAGAAAAATGGACACAAAGGAGTGTGCATACATCACGAGGCGAACGGGGATTCCATCTTTTGTCCTGTCCGAGCGCTCGGTCGACGCTACTGCCACATTCGACGGCATGCAATGGGCAACTACAAAACGTATCTGTCAGCCTATTGGGATGAAGGGTCACGCCGGCTGGATGTTACGGACAAGGACATGAGCAGAGCACTTAAAGGTGCAGCGACAGCACTGGACTACCCTCATACAAGGGGAGTCCCGATTGCACGGGTCGACACGCATTCGCTCCGAGGGGGCGGGGCAAACGCGTTGTCACTACAGGGATATTCAGACACACAAATTCAGAAGCTCGGGAGATGGAGAGGTGAAACTTTCAAAGAATATATACGGGAGGAATTGGCAAGTTTCTCGGTGGGCATGTCGAAGGCCATGAAAAAATGTTTGGGATATGTCAATGTCTCTGGCGGGGTGTTCCACATGTTACCAGAAGACTCGATGTTGCCAACCCAGTAACACCACTGGGAGAGACGGGTCAAGAGCGTAGATCGTGGTTGCTCGGGTAGTACACAGAGAATGACAATGCGATTGTTAGGGTCGTTGTTCGACATCTGTACACCACCACCAAGCAACCGAGGATTCTTGGGGAAATCACGCGTGCCGGCTACAACAACTGCCCGGCCGGGTAGCGACATGGGACTCCAGGTGCCCGCCTGATACAGCGTCCACCTGTCTTCCATGTCAGTGGGGGGAGCCCCCCGCACACCGGTCCTTGTTGTCGTTGGCGCTTTCGCTCATCCTTCACAAAGGGGTGAAGGAAGGTGGGCGACACAAAAGCACCAACACAAGGAGCTTTGTGGGGGGGCAGGGGTTTGACTAAGTAGTCTAACCCTGCTAGTTTTTGGCACAGCATTGTCTCTAGTACTTGTATCCAGCATCGTAGTCACCGGCTGAGGAGTGAAGAACCCAGGCCCAGTGCAGACACTTGGTTGAGGTGATGGCCAGACGAAGCACGTGAAGAACGAGTGAGTGGCGGGCGAGGAGCCTGCTACCAGCATCTCCTCGCCACCCCCTCATTCTTCTTCAGGGCACCGGTGACGACGATGGTGCAGCAGCGGGGTTAGCTGCAATAGAACGTAGTTTTCATCAGCCCCTGTCCCACCCTTTGTCCTAATGGCGACACAAAAGCACCAACACAAGGAGCTTTGTGGGGGGGCAGGGGTTTGACTAAGTAGTCTAACCCTGCTAGTTTTTGGCACAGCATTGTCTCTAGTACTTGTATCCAGCATCGTAGTCACCGGCTGAGGAGTGAAGAACCCAGGCCCAGTGCAGACACTTGGGTGTGAGTTTAGTCAATGATGATTCAGTTAGCGAGTGTCAGAGACTGATTTCCGTGCAGTGTATCTTTGGAAATTTCGTCTACGTATGGTGTTATGGCACGTACAAACTCTAGCTACGTACGATACATAAGAAGAATTAGGTACGTTAGCACAATAAAACAAGCGTACCCGGATTGCAAACTAAATTCCCACATCCCCTTCAATGGGGGAAGCATCGGCGATTTACAAGGAAAGGGTACGATACAAAACCAAATCACGCCAACACGTGGCCTGTTTTTACTCAATTTATCAACACTACATTTAAGTGTGAATGCCATCACTCAATGGCCTGTTCTACTTTTACCTACGTCCTTCAAAACGCATTAACATCAGTGAAACATTCCTCATCGTGTAGCCTCTATGTATGGAGAACATTTCCGGTAGCAAAGCAACAACGAATTTTCTCCCTGATCGTAACACACCAGCCAACTCAAACAGAATGATGACTCAAATAAACCCCAAAAACCCAATTCTCTAAGCAGCAGCAATCATTCGCTGGCGTTTGTTGGCAGCCGCTAGCTCCTCAATGTCGTGCCAGCGGTCGGCAATGGCCTGGATCTTTTTCTTCGCATCTTCCTCCTCCTTGAAATAAGCAGTCGTGCACTGATCATACAGGACAAGATCATACTCCATGTACATCTTCAATACATTTTGTGCCAACCCTTCGACTGTGGCATTCCAGTGTCCAGAACTATTTTTGTAGAGAGGGCCGTATATAATAGGCAAGACAGTTTGTGCATTCAACCTTGACAAACAACCACTATTCACGAGGTGCTCGTTATTCCACAAGAAAAGAGCCCTCTCTACTACTTGGAAGTGATCCGAGTCGAGGCATCTCGCAAGATTAGTGAAAAGAGTCTTGCTGATTTGGTTCAGTTGATCAGCTCCAAGAAGCTCCAGAATTTCTTCCAACTCGTTCAAGAACAGAACTTGCTTTCCTGAACAAGACCACGGCCAGCACTTGAAGAACCCATTGAGGATTGGGGTGGCAGTGTCAGCGTCTTTCTCCACGTACTGAATGATACAATACGACAATTGCTGGTGATAAAGTCCAACACACTTGGGTTTGTGGAGTGGGATCAAAGCCCTAACAAGAAATTGCAAATGCTCCTTTTTCAACGGGATAGCGAAACCGTTGATAATAGACCCAAGGATTTCAAGCAACTCCCCAATTCCATTATGACGTTCAGTCTCATACACGAACCTATAGAAGACATTAGAGATCGCTCTACGAATGAAAGATCTGTGAGACATGAACTTTCCGTAAATGCGGTGAAGAATTGTCTTCAAGTAGTCACGTTCACGAGGATCCTCGGAATCGAACAACTCTACAAGCTGGAGGCAGAAGCGTTGGTCCACATACTTCTTCGCGGCCTTGGCGTTGACTTCAGAGCTTACGATGAAACGGAGAAAGAACTCGTAGGCAACCTGGAGGTGAGGCCATGCAGGCTCGAGAACTGGCTCATCCTCCTCCGGGTCAAAGTCGTCGGTCGCGGGGGGTAGTGCACGACACACGTTGGCAGAAACCATTGCCATGAGATCAGCCATGACAGACTCCGTGAAAATCTTTTGCCCTGCCGGAGTGTTGACGTAGTCAACCAACTCAAGCAATGTTTGACGTTTCATGTCCTGCGATGAGAAAAACAAAACCACTGGTTAAAATTTTTCATTAGTGGAAAGCTGCAGCAACATGGAACAAAGTAATAATACCTTTCCCCGTTTGTCTGAGGTAGGATCATCAAACGAGAAGATGACACCACACAACTGAAGTTTCAACTTAAAAAGCTCCTCTCGTTTGTTAGGGGGTGCATCTCTCAACGCAGGAAGTTCCCTGAGAGCGGTGGGAGGGTTGCCGACCTGAGACAAACCCTGAAATCCAGAAGCTGGGGGTGGGGGGCCGGAAGTGGGGGGACGAACAGGCGCAGGAGCGGCCCCGCCAACAGGATGCTCAACCGAGTGTGCAACCTGTTCTTGAGCGCCCTTGGGGACGGAGAGAGATTGACGTTTGTTGCGTTTTTGGTTCGGATCAGCGGCAGGAGGTGGCACAGCTTTGTTGGCATCTGGAGGAACAGAGGGAGAAGTAGTGGTGGGGGGTGCGGGCGTGGGCACCGGGGATTCCTGCATCCGGTTATAGAAAAAGATTGATGCGATCAAACATGAAGTTCGGTCAGTCCACGATGAAAGGTGCAATTTAAAAAACTTCCTCGAATCCGGAACAAGCTCGACACAAAGATAAACGGAAAATTTCAAAGCATGATAAACAGATTTCATCGCAGGCCCGAAGCGCGTAATCCAATTCATTGACCTTCGTTGCACACACCCTTTCTGCACGGGGTTTCATTCGAGCTCCGGCCCACTCAAACCAGTGCTAAGCCTGGTTTTCCACTCATCTCCCAAATGGGGATCCACTAAATCCTTTGGATATGGGACCGACCACTCCATTCCGCTGACGTATTCTGCCGCGTTGCTGGCCTTACTGCTGCTGGCAAACGAGGTCTCGTCTTCTTGACGTGCTCTTGGACCTGTTTTCGTTAGGACTGCGGGTGGGGAGGGGGCGTCGAGAAAACCTCCGGCAACGATGCTGCCGTGAGACTTCAATGGTGACATAACCAGTCCCCGGCGACGCCTTCTTCGCATCAATCTCTGCTCCGATGCCGAGAGTCTAGGAGGAATGTTGGATTTGGAGGGGGCGACGGTCCACGTTTCCGGGGTGAGCGGCTGATGCCCCGCCCAGCTAGCTTCATAGTCGTCCTCATCTTCGTCTGTGAATCCCCCGTTGCAAAATAGATAATGGAGCAACATGCCTTTGTTGAAAGCTTCGGCTCGGGTGAGTTTCTTCTTCGCCGAGGCTGGGCTTTTCGCATTGCACGGAATGGAAGTGGATCTTGCTCGGGCATGTGAGCGAGGAGGGGTCTTGAAGCCCTCCACGTCAAAGTACGACGAGCCCCCTTCACAGCAACCCTCCGACACGTTCAACGCGCGGACCGACGCACTCAGAATTTCCACCTCGACGCCCTCGCCGCCATCCGAAACGAAGGTTGCATCGCCGTCGGCGAATGCGCCCCAACAGGGAGACGAGAGCCAGGAGCAAGAGCGGGAATCTTCGGCCTCCATGAGCGGCGGTGTGTCTTTTTCCATTGGCAGCATTACTGACCCGGAGGGGTTAGGGATGGCGCGAATTGGGAAATCCAAGGGGAGCTGCTACAGACATCCTTCTTCTCGGCAGACAACATAGTAATGTGCATCGCCACGGTCTCGAGCAAGTCACCGAAGAAACAATATAATTTATGAACCGAGCAGGCAACGGCAGACATTACGAGAAGCAGAAGCGAGACACGAAAATAGCGGAAACCCGCGCAATGCCACGAGTCGCATGGAGACCAAAGGAACCAAATGTTGTCGCTTTGACACGACAATGCCCTACTTTTTTAGTTTACCTAGATAGACGTAGGTCGTTCTAGGTAATTCAGTCACGAGCAGTAGAGGCGGTCACCATGGCAAGGATCATCAACGGCGGCTCCAGTCTGCCGGCGGCGGCGGCGGCAATCATGAATTCATTGTACCAGCAACAAAAAAGTATTGAAAAAAACAAACGTATTGTTCATCTGCGAATGTAATCACAGTAAGGTCACGGCGCTCACGCCGGAATCCGAAACGATCCAGTCGTCCATCGGCAGTGTCACCGAAATCAAAAAAAATCGGAGCCGTCTCGCTTCGGCCGACAAACTCACCACCTTGCCCTTCCTTCCCCCTTTCGCTTTCCGGACAACTCCTCTCATTTTACGGAGTTTGATTTTAATCGGATGCCGCGGTGGTGTGTCGAACTGTGTGCGGGGGAAGGGTTCTGTTTTATCGTTCGAGACAGAGTTTAGCGGGCCGTTTCAGTCGCGATGTTTGAGGAAAGGGCGCAGCGCAGAAAGTGACATTCCAACAGTCTTACATACTACGAGTTGGGAATCATTTGGGACAGATCCGTAATAACAATAACAAACTGGTGATCGTAGAAAAAACTTTTCTACGATTCCTATGTAGGAATGAACCCTACCTAGGTCCAATTTTAGAGTGCTGAAAGGACCAGTATTTCACTTAAAGGTCTGTTATCCATGTTATATATGTTGGTAGCCATTATTGTAGACCCCCCCCCTGTCTATAGACCCCCCCTTATAGTCTATAGACTATACAAAATTAGGCGAAAAACACCGAAAGTCAGGGAAAATGTTATTCCATGGGAATTGTAGAAATCAAAAAAATCATAAGTACGAATGCCAGGGTAAAGTCATAGATATGGATTTCGTATTTTTGCCAAAAAAGTCAAGAAGAAATTCCTAGGGAACCATTGTAATGTTTAAAAATTTCAAGAACGGCCCTAGATTGAGTGCACTTATTTCCTGTATAGCGGTTCAATGTTTCATTATCAATTCCACAGTGGAGTGATGATATGACTCGAGTGGTTGCTGGGATGCTTATTTAAATGGTATTCCTTCAAATACAAATCCCTGAAAATTGTAATTGGTGTACAATAGTGATGGCGGTTGTGTTCACGTTTTCCTTCAGACTATAATGAATTAATGCCAACCTGAAGTCTTAATGTGCCAGAAAGCTGACGTATTCATTCCCGATCTCAGGAAACTGATGAAGATACATTATATTTCAGCAGATTCCCCCAAAAAACAGCCATTCCCCAGGAATCGCATTATGGCAAAAATATGAAATCATATCTATGACTTTACCCTGGCATTTGTACTTTTGACTTTTTTATTTCTACGATTCTCATGGAATAACATTTTCCCTGACTTTCGGCCTAACATGTAGGCTCTCATGGGGAGTCCATAGACTGTCGTGGGGGGGTCTATAGACTCTACGAGGGGGTCTATAGACCCCCGTCTATAGACTGTCATGGGGGGTCTATAAACTATTCACGACTCTTTACAGAAAGTCTATGGACTCTTATCTAAAATACCTTTAGACTCACCACAATGACATGAGATGAGTTCGAAAAGGTGTGAATCATGCACGTAATAAAAATATCACTTAAGCTCATTTACGACTCGTTTGACTTTCGTAGTAATGTAAATGTCTATAATAAGTCTTAATTGAAGATGTAAAAACGCTGCCGCGAGTATTTTTGATCACCTAACTTTCCTGCCATTTCATTTTTAGGGCGGGGGGTCAATAGACTATGAGGGGGGTTTATAGACGGGGGGGGGTAAACAAACGGCTACTAACATATGTATGGAATCTGGAGAATTGCCAAAGCATTTTGGTTTCTGGTTTCTGGTTTCTGGAGCAGTGTGAATAATAACTTCAATGAGATTGTATTGTACTACAACTAATCCTACATAAAAGTCAGCAAAAAAGAGCGTAATTAGTCAAATATCAAAAATTCTGACATGGTTTTTTGCAAGCAGCTTGTTTAATTATATGTCTGGGAGCAAGACTTAAGAATATGTCTGTGATGTGACTAATATTTACTCTGATCATCCCCCACTTTCCACACACCCCTGGTAATGTCCTCCTCCATCAATGTCTAACCCCAGCTTCACTCAAGAACTTGAGATGACAAAAAGTGCCAATAAGAAAGAGATGAGACAGAGTCATTTTCTTGTTCTCTCATCTTGATGATCAACTAGAGATCCGCTCCTGGCAGAAAACTGCATATTCCCATTGATATAAGATATTTCTTTAGTTGTGTGTATGAAGCTGAAGCAAGGGACACTTTAAGGTTAATTAGAGTTTGTATTTATGCCAGTTTTCTGCTTACAAAGCGTTAGCCCCATCTGGCTGTGATTGCATTCTGGATTCCTCCCGATTCAAATAGGCCAAAGGAAATTCAAAAAAATAGGCTCTATTTTATCCTTCCTGGTTCTGTTAGCAATCGCCCAATTTGTCAATCCGCAACAGCCTGACAGAGGTTAGTTCGAAGAAAACAAAGAAGAAAAAAATATCTTTAAATTTTTCTTCTTCGCTTTCTATTTGTTGAAAGTCTTGCTTTCAACTATTTCGCGAGAATTCTCGATCACGAAATTAATCCGACTCGTAGGAATCCCCAATCGCAGAAGTCGATCGCTCCAAGATGATCGCTTAAGTTGCCAATTGCGGGATAAATTTTAGAGAGCTCAGTGATTGCTAAACCGAAGGAATTTGTCGATCGCGAAGAAGATTTTGGAGAGATCGTCGATCACACAAAAAAACGTATCGCTGACGCAAAAAAGTTAAAATTGCTGCTCGAGATAAAAAATTTGTTAGCGTACCTCGTGTCGGAAGGGTTGGATGTTGACGGCTTCGGTGCACGAAGGTCGCACCACGGTTATCTTAAGATAGTGACCTGAGCCGTTTCGTCGAAAAAAAATATCATGCAAAAATTATAGGTACTTTTGACAGGTGTCGAATAATTGATTTTTTGAGCTTATTTTGCTACAATTGTGAGGATGGAAG
The DNA here is from genome assembly GCA_013187285.1 of Cyclotella cryptica. Lineage (NCBI taxonomy): Eukaryota > Bacillariophyta > Thalassiosirophyceae > Thalassiosirales > Thalassiosiraceae > Cyclotella > Cyclotella cryptica. Next base: position 89,231 of record JABMIG010000001.1, on the reverse strand, counting down.
GGCAGTGGAACTGCACTTCCAATCCAAATGATGCAAACAAATATGGTGTAGCTTCTACACAAAATTGGTATGTTTATACCCTTCTCAAGGGTGTGCTCTCATTCAGGGCAATGAACTTCTGTGTTGGGGAGTCCATGCCATCTGGAATGGGGCAGTGGACTCCTGTTATGGGGAGTCCATGTCTTTTGGATCAGGGGCAGTGGACTTTCCTCCTGGGGAGTCCTGAGAATGATTCTATTGATTTTAGTACCTTCGGGTACTAAAAATGGCAGATTCTTGGCCTATGTCACAGCCCAATGGCCTTATTCAATAGCTCTTCAGTACTGATCCAAGAGCAATGGTTGTGCGGGTATCACAATACATTGGATCCTTTTCCTTTCCAAAAGAGAGTTGATATTTGGTATCATGATATGGCAGTGGCAGTGAATGTGTGTGCCAATTTCTTTGTGCATCTCTATAAATTCTTTATCACAGGAATTCATATTTGATAACTGCATTGATTACTTTTAGCCCACCATTTCCTGCTTGGGGTACCCCAACTGGCTGTTGGGGTGCACAAAACAGAGGGAGGTGATGTCCAGGGGGTAGTCAGACAGAAAATCTCACAAAAAGAAAAAAACAAAATTTATATCTATTTGCCATCATATGTTGTAAAATCATGATGCAAAGGCCTGAATAGATCAATACAATGTAGAGATTCATTGAAAACTGCATTGCTTCTTTCGGTTCAAGACACAATATCACATCCTCTTATGACATAGGCCAAGAATCAGCCATTTTTGTACCCTAGGGTACAAAACCTAAATAGAGCATGAATCAGCCTTTTTGTACCCCTGGGTACAAAACCTAAATAGGAGCATTCTCAGGACCCCAAGTAGGAGAGTCCACCTCCCGGCGGCATGGACTCCCCAACATGGAAGTTCAGAACCCCAAACAAGAGAACACACTTTTGGAAGATCTGAACATCTTTCAGAAGGGTATAGACATACCATATTGTGTAGAAGTCTACACAATGTTCGTTTGCATCGTTTGGACTGGAGTGCAGTTCCACTGCCTTTCCATCCTCACAATAGCACAAAATATAGCTCATAAAATCAATTCTTCGACACCTGTCGAAACTACCTATAATTTTCGCGTGATATTTTTTACGACGATTTTCGGCTCAGGTCACTATCTATAGATAACCGTGGTGCGACCTTCGCGCACTGAAGCCATTGACATCCAAACCTTCCGACACGAGGTACGCTAACAATTTTTTTATCGCTAGCGGCAATTTTAACTTTTCGCACCAGCGATACGTTTTTTTTTGCACGATCGATGATTTATCCAAAATCAGCTACGCGATCGACGAATTCCTACGGTTTCGCGATCTACGAGCTCTCCAAAATAATCCCGCGATCAGCGAGCATCAGCGATAAACTTCCAGCGATCGACTTCTGCGATCGGGGATTCCTACGAGTCGGATTAATTTCGTGATCGAGAATTCTCGCGAAATACCTTGGAGCAAGACTTTCAAGAAATAAAAGCCGACGAAGAAAAATTTAAAAATAAAAAAATAAAAATAAATTCTTTTTCGAGCTAACCTCAACAGGGCACCCAAGACCTTCTTCAAGGCCTTGTTTTATAATACGCCCTTGGCGAGGCAATTAAGAGGATGTCGACCAGCAAATCAAGCCCAGAAGGACTCAAGCCACAGGAGTGTGAACGGAGTTCAGGGAGGTCCAAGCCACCCATTTCCTACATTCCCACTGCCATGGACACCCGAAGGTAATCAACAAAATCAAGGTCTCCAACAAAATGACCTTGCCTGTCACCGTCTTCGATGAGGGAAGTCCTGAACAGTTCCTCAACCATGTCCAGACCTCGATGGAAATCATTTCCCAGAGAGGCTTAGACACGGACTACGAGGAAGCCTGTAAGGCAGATGCAAAGGCTGAGGCAAAACTGACTGCGGCCACTGCGGCCAAAGCCAAGTTCAAGGGGCGGATGAAAATTCCCCGTCCTCCAGTGGTGGAACAAAGCAACTGCTGCTAAAATCCACACCAGTGAGGCCTTAGTGTCCGCTGGCCAAGCAATCTTCCTGCAGTACTCCACTCAATTGTCGGAGACTGCCCGTCGTCCTTGGACCACCATCGTTGGGGAGCAAATCAATTGCGAACCCTGGACGATGTGTATGGGACAGAGCATCCCACAAAACGCCCGGCATCTTGGACCTCCTTTCAGGAATGTGTCCAGTTGCACCTGCAGACTGTCTTCAGGACGGATGCAGCGGAGCAAGAACGTTTCTACATCAGCAATGGGCTGAAGAAACCAAACAGGGTACCCACCAGGGACTTTGTGCAGAGGATCCAGCGCCTTAACGGGTATGTGGAACTCTTGCCGTGCCTGTTTTACTCTTCAAGGCTGCAAAGTCTACGAAAGTATGCGGGCCATTTGATGATGCCGACTTGGCAAGCCACATCCTCAGGATGGTTCCTAGGAACTGGCAGGACCAATATGAGCTCAGTGGAGCCTTGGTACCACAGAGTGTCAGGGAACTTCTCGAAGTCCTTGAGCATCGAGAAGGCCTACCCCACCGAGAAGGTTGGAGAAGGACCCAAGACCGTAGCCAAGGCTAACGACTCATCTAGGAAGAAGATGGTCTCTTTTAGTGACCGGATTCGAAGAAGCGTCGCACAGAGAAGTACTGTTCTCTCTGCAAGAAACATGGGGCGCACATACCACCCACAACACTCGGATTGCGGAAGTATGACTCAATGGGACCCGAAGTCAAGCTTCAAGGGGAGAAAACCAAATGGAAACTCTCGTGGACTAGAGAGACCTGCTCGAGGAGGAAGTAGCTATGCGCAGCTATCTGCTAAAATCGACAAACTTACCAAGTCCAACAAGAAAATGAAAGCGCTATCGGAAAAAGAAGCGTAAGCATCACGAAATGAGCAACAGTGATGATTCAGACTCATCTTGAGATGATGGGTTGGGGAGTACTAAGAAATTGTGTAGTAAAATTGATTGTAATGAAATGATTAACACTTATCTTAGTCCGATTAAGACTTCCCCACGTGCCAACATAACATTTTCTGGTTCAAACAAGACATGTTCGAACCTGGCAGAAGACCTAGGAAATCTTCCAGTCAACCTTACACAGAGTGAAACAATAACCGAATTGTCGGACCCGAACTGTCGGGTGACCTTTTCAAGAGTGTGAACCCCCTTTGACAGGTAAAGAAGGGCAGGTCACTACTGTAGTAGCACAAGCACGCTATAAAGCGACTGAAAATCCAGCCCGTAAGAATATCGAACATTCTACAGGGCGTCGTACCAGTAACACAGTCATCAGGATCCTACTAGACAGTGGATCTGATGGTGATCTCCTGTTCCATGCAAAGGAACGGAGAAACGCTTTCCCTACTTGACTAGGCAGGTGCCAAAGTCTTGGCGCACGTCGAATGGGAGTTTTCTAACCAAAGGAAGGAGGCGAAGTCAACTTAAAGGTTCTTTGAGTATTGAACAGTAAGGAGTACACAGTGACTCCTGGCGTAGTAGAGTATGATAAGAAAAAGATGGCTAAGCCAGCGTTCGACCTCATTCTTGGATGCCAAACCATGAAAGAGCTCGGAATTGTTCTAGATTTTCGAACAAAAGAAATAACCATTGATCACATCATTTTGCCAATGAGAGACATCAATAGTCTGACCTCATCAAACTTGGATAAAGCCTGGGCTGTTAACAACAGCATGGCAAACGAACCCAAAGTACGCAGGAAGCGACACAGCGGGTAGTCAAAATCCTAGATGCAAATTATAAAAGGCAGACCTCCAATCAATTGTTAGCACCAATTGTACTCACCTAAGTCTCCAAGACCAAAACTTCGTTGCTGGAGTTACTCACAGAATTTGAGGAACTTTTGACGGAACACTAGGTGATTGGAACACAGAGCCTGTGTCCTTGAACTTAAGGAGGGCGCAAAGCCATATCATGGCAAGGCATACCCAGTACCAAAATCTTGCAAAGAAACAACTATCAAAGAACTGAATAGATTATGCGAACTGGGAGTGGTAGAGTTTCAGCCCGAATCGGAATGGGCGTCACCATCATTTATCACTGGAAAACAAGACGGAACTGTAGCGCTTTCTCACTGATTTTAGAGAAGTAAATAAACGACTAGTCCGAAAGCCGTTTCCATTACCCAAAATCAGTACAGTCCTGCAAGAGCTAGAAGGATTTACCTATGCTACAACCCTAGATTTAAACATGGGTTATTATACCATTAGACTGGATCCCGATTCATCCAAAATATGTACCCTCATTTTCCCATGGGGCAAGTATTCCTACCTCCGTTTGCCAATGGGCATCGCAGGTTCACCAGACATCTTTCAAGCAAAAATGTCAACACTAATGGGAGCCTTAGAGTTCGTACGAGCTTACCTTGATGATTTGTTATGCATCACAAAGGCAAACCTGGAAGACCACCTTGACAAATTGAAAATGGTGCTTACCAGGCTACGCGAGGCGGGCTTGCGAATCAACGCCCGAAAGTCGTCATTCTGCACCTTTGAAACAGAATATCTAGGTTATACCCTCACACGAACAGGGATTAAACCACAGCAGAAAAAGGTACAGGCGATTCTCGCGATTTCATCGCCGAAAAATGTCAAAGACCTCCGTAAGTTCCTGGGCATGGTCCAGTACTATAGAGATCTTTGGGCAAGACGCAGCGAAGTGCTTGCCCCACTCACCTCACTGGTAGGAGAGTGCGGTCACACCAAGGTCACCAGAGCCAACAAGACGAAGAAACGTCCATGGTACTGGGACACGGTGCATCAAAAGCATTCGATGACGTTAAGACTTCAATTGCCAAGGATGTAGTCTTAGCCTATCCCGATTATTCAATGGAATTTGAGATATATACTGATGCCTCGTCTAAACAACTAGGATCAGTTATCACCCAGGGTAATAGGCCCCTTGCGTTCTTCAGCAGGAAGCTGTCGACAACGCAACAGAAGTACAGCGTGACCGAACTAGAACTACTGGCCATAGTGGAAACACTCAAGGAGTTCAAAGGCATGTTGTGGGGACAAAGATTAAAAGTCTACACAGACCATAAAAATCTAATCCAAGACGCCCTCGGATTAACCTCTGACCGTGTCTACCGATGGAGATTGCTCCTCGAGGAGTTTGGCCCCAAATTGTTTACATTAAAGGCATACATAACACTGTTGCCGACGCCATCTCTCGCTTAGACATCGGACCAATGCCGAGTGAGCACGAGAACTGGATGACGTTCACCAAATGCTGGTGTCATTACACCATGCAAGAAGAGAGTGCGATAGACACCTCTGCATACCAAGAGGAAATGAATCTGGTATTTGCAAACCGCAGCGAAGAAGATGTAATCTACCCGTTAACAGTACGAGAGATTGCAGAAGCACAAAAGCTTGATGCCAGCTTGAAGACGTTGAAAGACCAGTACTCGACACAATTGGTCGAAAGTACACATCTCCTATGCAAGGAAGGAAAAATGGTCATTCCGAAAGATCTTCAACACCGTGCAGTTAGTTGGTACCACCACTATCTACAGCACCCTGGACACACTAGACTCGAAGAAACCCTTCGTGCTGCGATGTACTGGAAAGGTATGCGAAATACCGTCCGTAAATATGTCAAAAACTGTCATGCATGCCAAGTCAACAAGAGGCATAAGCATAAGTACGGGAAACTCCCTACTAAATTCGCCATCACAAACCCTTGGGATGTACTATGTGTGGACCTTATTGGCCCGTATACAATCAAAGGTAAAGATGGGACAGTAATTGATTTCATGTGTCTGACTATGATTGACCCAGCTTCTAGCTGGTTTGAAATAGTTGAACTACCGGTAATCACTGAGGCAATTATTCCCCTGGATACAAAAGGGCGGAAGGGTAAAAAGACCCATGAGGAACCTAAGTTAGCATACTTTGATAAGTCATCAGCAATGATCAGCAACTTAGTGAACAAGACCTGGTTTAGTAGGTATCCACGTTGTCAATACATAATTTATGACAATGGAAGCAAATTCAAACTTCACTTCAAAGCCCTATGTGACTCATATGGGATCACAAGTAAGCCTACCAGTGTCAAGAATCCACAAGCGAATGCAATTCTAGAACGAGTGCATCAGGTGATATCATCTATGCTCCGAACAGCTGAAATAGACATGGCCCCTTCAGTAGAGACAAGCGATATAGACAAGTTCGTGACTAACGCCGCTTGGGCCATTCGCTCAACATACCACACAGTACTAAAAGCCTCCCCAGGTGCAGCCATCTTTGGACGGGACATGTTGTTCGACATCCCCTTCCTGGCCGACTGGAATAAAATTGGAGAATATAGGCAACACCAAACAGACCAAAACACAGAACGAGAAAATAGCTCACGCCGTGATTGGGACTACAAAGTTGGTGATCAAGTACTTCTTAGAAAAGATGGTATACTCCGCAAAGGTGAAAGTAGATATGAAAGTGATCCTTGGACTATCACATCAGTTCATACGAATGGCACCATCAGGATTCAACGCTGAACCAAATCAGAAAGACTGAATATACGAAGAGTTACACCTTTTTTAACAACCAAACTTAAAACCGTATTAAATGTCAGTTTCAAAACGACAACAACGGACTCTCCCTCTTCAAACAACACTTACTCGTTACACATGTTTAACAAACTCTTTAGTTCGTTATTGTTACTCTCATGAGAACCCATTTTTTTCACCTAAAAACACTTAGGTTTTTTTGGTTCCTCTTTTACCTGATACTCCATTCGTGGGGGCGAGTGACATAGGCCAAGAATCAGCCATTTTTGTACCCTAGGGTACAAAACCTAAATAGAGCATGAATCAGCCTTTTTTGTACCCCTGGGTACAAAACCTAAATAGGAGCATTCTCAGGACCCCAAGTAGGAGAGTCCACCTCCCGACGGCATGGACTCCCCAACATGGAAGTTCAGAACCCCAAACAAGAGAACACACTTTTGGAAGATCTGAACATCTTTCAGAAGGGTATAGACATACCATATTGTGTAGAAGTCTACACAATGTTCGTTTGCATCGTTTGGACTGGAGTGCAGTTCCACTGCCTTTCCATCCTCACAATAGCACAAAATATAGCTCATAAAATCAATTCTTCGACACCTGTCGAAACTACCTATAATTTTCGCGTGATATTTTTTACGACGATTTTCGGCTCAGGTCATCTTATTCCATGGTTGACATAGGAAGTGTCCCATGAACTTTGACAGATTTGACACTATTTTCAAGTATCAAAGGTTTTTGTACCAGGTTAGAGTTAGATAGAGTTCTTGACAAGGCTTGGTATGTTGTTATTGCTATTGCTATTGCACCTTTGTACTTTATACTTGATTGGTACACCTTGCTCATACTTTCTTTGCAAAGTTTTTATTGATGCCAATGAATTTCTAATCATCACTTCAATGGTGAATGACACCATCTCATTGAGTTCATCCTCCAAGCTTGCCCCATCAACCGGAGGCAGATGCAGGTGGTGTTGGTACGTTTTCATGAACACATATAAGATTTGCGCTGATTTAGATTAAGACCATGTTGCATTGATTGTGGCCATGAAGTACCTCTTATTGCGGGAGTGGACCATTCTGGGTTTCTTTAATCTTTTGAGATGAAGCTGATGAAAAAGTGTTCCTTTGTGGCTCCTTTCTGTAATTTTAGCAACTTTGAGATGTCATTGTCATGGCTGTGATGATTGGCAGCATATGTCTTTCCTATTTGACTCTAATCAGGTCTCTCGTTTTAAGATTATGCATCCATCATAAAGACAAAGGAGACAGACTTGGTATTTGAACCATCCATGTCCCATTAAGCAGTACTTCGAACTCATTGAGCAGTTTCTGTAACTTGTTTTGGTCATGAAGACTACTGTGAGATCCACAGGTAATAACCATTGTTTGGAGGCCTGGCTTTTCATATTCATCATCCAAGATGTGTTTTATGCAATGTGTTGCTTGGGTGGTGCTTAGCAAGTTCACTGAACTGTCTTTATTTTCAGTCAACACTTGTTTTATCTTGGATCTGGCACCACTGTTAACATTTCTCAGTGGCAACATGATTTCATCAATTGTGATCTCTCTAGTTCAAAACTTCCGAACAATTCTTATTTTTCACTGGGTTGCAGTTGCAACCATGAATGGGGTCCTACACTGGCTTTCACATTCTGTGTTTGTCATATTCTATCACATCAGGAGTAACTTTATATTCTATGCTATTTCACCAATTTGACATGTAGTAATAGAGTGGCACACATGTGTTTTCTTTTCTTGGTAGTACTGGCACATGAGATCACCATCAGAGCCACTGTCTAGTAGTATTCTAATGACGTTGTCATGAGTGTAATACCTACCAGAGTGTTCTGGGATCCTGTTGGCCTATTTTATGGTTGCTGAGAACCTTACATTTGCTACCACAGGTGTGACTCTTCCATCTTTCTCTTTGACACATCCCAAGTATCAATGTAACCCTAATTTTAGCAACATCAAGGATATTTTTGACTTTACTCACTTGTATTAACTTAAAACATAGTGAAGACTTTCCTTTTCTCACAAAATACTCAAGTGATCTTGAACCTTCAAGATTCAAAGAAACAAAAATTAAGGGCTTAAGATTTTTAGCATGAATCTACTTAAAAGTAGATCAACAGACATCAGCTCTACTCCACCTTTTTGCGATGCTCAAATTAGGTCATGCAAATATCGTGTTAGGGCATTCTTAGAAAATGGCTTGGAGACTTGCCTTCTATACGCCACATTCCATGGAGTATCACAGTTGTGTGAAAGTAAAGAAGTGATTTAAAAAGCTGGGAAATCAATTGAATAACAGTTTATTGTTGCTTGTAATGAGTGAACAATACTGTATATGTTTCCTTGGTGGCCCAATTTGTTTCTCTCGTTAGCTCTTGCCTATACAGTGACAGACCTATCCACCTTTAAAATGAATTGATATGGAGGGAATACTCCAATGTCAACCATGAAGAAATTTTAAAGGGGGTGCATAGGCAAAAAGACAAATCTGTTGGTGATAGATGATCACTTTATTTGCAGACCTCTTTTTGAAGCAGCTCATGTCTCAAACATTCATTCTTTGTGTTGCATTCCTTAAAATCTCTTTCACCCCAATCCCCATGGATATGTTGTCCATTGAACTGGTTCATTTACAATGTTCTTCAGTAATAGAGAACATAACAAACAACCTAACTCAGAACAAAAGAAGTCATTGGTGGCCATGCATTGTGGGAGATACGCCATGTCTGTAAAAATATAAGCAACAGTCGTGTGAAAACATATTATTCAGATATATTTAGAAATTATTTGATTTGTATAGGCTCAATGCTACAAACAGAAAGACCACATCAACACAATCAATCATCGACAGTGAACACTTTAGTTGCCATGAATCAACACTACTAGGGTGGAAACAGTGCATTTGTCATTACCCAGTGAGTTGATTGTCTTTTGGGGAAGGGTGTGTGCAGCCAAACATGAGTTATGGGAGATGGCCTTTAACACCAGCATACCTAAAACTTGAATTAGTAAAATGTAGAGGTGATCACAACAGTTGATGAATAGAAGGGGGAAATATCTAGGGACATCTGAATCCATATGCTTGTATGAAAAAGATGAAGTATTAAAGCTTAGAAGCTATTATCCATTGAAATGAAGTCAAAATACAGTCAAACAGCGTGTGTGACATCAATATTTGTCTGACAAGAAGAAAATAAATATATTTTATAGTACAATGATGTGGAGAGCAAGCATTGCCATTATTGTGTGCTTGAATAGTGTTTTAGACTCTCAAATCCTTTCATGATATCACCAATGATGTGGTTAGTTGGTTTTGAGAGGTAGCTGTGATTATTTCTTAATTTTTTCCAGTTCTTAAGCCCACCTACTGTATATCTCAGTATATAAGATCCCACGGATTATAAGATATGTTTTTTTATTTCATTGACATTTGAATGTTTGACCTAATAAAACAACCCGGGACGTTCTAAACCCTTTATCACTGTACTCTCCTTTCTCGCAGCAACACACCCATTTGGTTTGCTCCCTGTGACTCCACATGGTGACATAGGCCAAGTATCTACGACCGAGAATAGCCTATATTTTAAGTAATTCTATTTACTTAAAAATGTAAACTCAAAGACTTCCCTTTTCTTAAAAAGGAGAAGTACTCAAAGATACAGAACAAAAGATTCCCACACAGGAATTCATATGTCATCAAATAAAATACAGGATCTAGTATGCATTATGTCAGTACGTAAAGACGTACCAATTTATGTAGGCTTCTACACAGTTTCATGTCAACTACATGATGAGTGCATGATAATTGATTGTCATCAACAATAATTTTTACAATAGCTTAATACTCATAATTTCACTGTGATGATCTAAAGTACATCTACACATGTATTTTCTGCCTAAACCATTTTCTAAGTTTTCAGCTTGGGCCACGTGGTTGCCAAGAAAGCCCTGATGTCAGCAAAAGTCAACACACATCTTGAGCACATGGCGGAGCGGTGGACAGGATAATGAAGTGAGAGAAGGGAAATGGCGGGAGGAAAAACTTGGTACAATAACGCTACCCTAAAGTAAATAGAAAAAATACCATCTTTTTTTCTTGTATTGGCACCACTAGCTTTGCTTGGATTATAATATATGTTTTATTGTATCTTTTGACATTTGGTGGATCTAATTCACCAAGATGCCGGTAGTGCTACTAAACCCAGCCCTGCAGCTTTAGGACCGAGAGCATGATTAAACTACAAACAAGACAAAAGTGGCAAATCCCAAGTACATTCTCATTGGAGTACTTTGAAATATTGATTTTTTATGTACCTGTTAGTCTGGGAGATTTCAGCCACCTGTTCTGGAATATGCGGTGGCTCATCTCCTAGAAAAAGCTACTCTCTAGTGAGGTCAGGATGACCAGCTAATAGATTTCTTACCATGGTAACCATTAATCATGTACTCAAAGAGGGGTGATCTTTCCCACAGATGTATGTTGTTCAATAAATCTGGGTATCCAAAGGCAGCATACAAGCGCAATAAGTTCTAGTCCACATCTGCTTCAAGTCAAGAAATTGCATGCTGCTTCTCTCTTCCTTGGAAACACCCATTCCAAGCAGTAGGACAGTTCTCCAGTGAATCTTTGTGACACTATAGTGAACCCATCATCATGCCAGTGCCAGGGATGTTATGTGCCTCTTGGTGCAGCAAACAGATTTTCTGCTGATTTGGTTGGTTTCCTCGGATATATATCTACAAGCTCATTCAAAATCCTCTGCTTAATCTAGACAAGTATCTCCTTTATTTTGCTTTGCTCACCTGAAAGTCATCAGCAAATACTCCATAACATAGCATCTTCTGGTCACACAGAAGCTCAACAGAAGTGCAAATTACAGACTGTGTCGAGAAGGAATCATTCATGGTAAGGTTGTTGATTATACTATGAGCAATGCTTTGATTGACTCATTTTGTTGGCTAAAATATTTTATCTGGAAAATGAGGGGTAGGCCCAAGCCACTCACCCATCACATATCCTGATGCACTCTTTTTTGTGGTAATGAACTTGTTTGGGGTTTTCCTGGGATCATCCAAATCAATTGCCATTAGAGGTCAGCCACTTTCCAGACAGTGGTGCTATGTTTTGGTTGTGTGTGATCTCCAGCACCATGTCATTAGTCTTGGAAAACATTTTGGGGTGTGCTGGTCTTTTGTTGGCCCGCATCACCAGTGCAGCAAAGATGTCTGTAGGAAGCACACATGTACCAAGACTGTGTGATAACATAGTTGAGATCTAGCATTGGATCAAAAAATTCAATGCCTGCTATGATGGATTTTGTTCAATTGTTGCAGTGAAATACGAGGGTTTTGTATGAGCAAAATTGGTGTAGTCCAATAGAGGAAAAGGCCTAAATAATGATTACACCCACGCCCATGCAAAAATGCAAGAATTCTTGGCTATAATGAGATTGTAGTCAAATGTTTAGCCCTGATGCTGTTGAATGGTTTTCGTGGGGTTGAGTGCCTTTCTGGGAGATCAAGAAAATAATTGTTTTTAAGAGTAACTCTGCTTCAATTGACATTATATTCACTTTTCAGAAACCTGTATTAGATTTATGGAGTTCTACAGAGTTTAAATAAAATGAAGTGTTGCCAAAGTTTCAAACTCTCTAAACAATTGTTGTCAACTATCACAACTTTTGTAAAATAAAGTAAACTACTGTAGATATTTGTCAACTATTCTTACTATAACAATAGTTCCTGGTATGTTAGATTAGTTTGCCATATTTTGCAATTGTTCATTATATAGGAAACAGTAATTGTTGATAGTGATTATTGATGTTTCAAAAATTATGTCAAAGGAAAATTTCTTACAAATATATAGATCATTTAGACCAATAAACATGTTGAAACACATTCTGATTTGACATCCCAAATTTTGTTTCTGCTGTGTCACCATTGCTCTTCTTTAAAGAACTAATATTTGCCTGATATTCCTGACATTGTGCAATCCATTTGCTTTGATGACACTTTTGGATGTGAAATTCATGATACAAAGGTTTACCAAAGTAACCCTAACACAACAGGGTGGATTAGTGTTTTAAGGGTGAATTTACTCTCTCTCTTCCCTCTTGTTTTGGGCTTGTAATGCAAATTTTCTCACAAGACCCATTGCTGGTTCTTGCGGAGAATATATTTGAGAAGACACAAACTGTCCGCAGTCTTTTACCGTTGTTTGTTGAGTTATTGCATCATCCAATCAACCGCTTGGTTTTACTGATCTAAAAAGTCATATTTTACTTGCAAATTTCTTGGTACCCTCCAGTACAATTCTACATATTCCGCCACATAAAACCTGTTTAAAACCAGAAACATGGCATCAAAAGTTGTTAAGTATTTCACAATTTTTATGTAAAACTCTAGACTAGATAGAAAAAATAAATCATCTTGTCCTTTGCTTTCCCAATTCTCGTGTTGCACATCACGCAAGCTGATGGACCTACTCACCATGATGATAGTGATGGAGTGGAACATCCCAACCCAGTGCTCATGAAGCACTCATTGCTGCAACCTCTATGCTACAGAATTCGTTTGTCACCATCACCACCGACCTTTTTCCTGCATTCTTCAATGAATACTTTGGGGCGCAGTGAAAAATTCATATGTCATTGAGGATCAGGTGAAATCTCCCGCATGACCATCACTCATAGCCACAAGGTAAATCAATATCTATTCTGTATCTAATCGTGTATGGAATAGTTATCGTCCAACATTTACTAATTGTTTTACTTTTTATCCTGTTGCGGTTTGTTGCATCACAAAGGGGGCAAGAGATTGAACAGCTGACCGTCACCAAATAATTTGACAGTAGAGAAACCAGGCAAAGTCAAATCACATGTGTTTGTGTTTCATTGTTTCCCTGTTAATTGTCTTTCATCAATCCACTCACCCTACTGTTTAACATTTCTCCAATTGTATGCAAGAAGGAGGCGGCATCCATAAAGAAAGTCATCATTGTCTCCGTGCACTTCCTGACTTCACAATATTCGAGCACTCAGCACGCTGCCCCGGTTCAATTTGATTGTACTATGCAATAGATTTGAATGGTGCCGCTGATTTGAGTCCTGTAATTGTTTGCTTGCTCGAATCATCCACTTGCTCATTGTCTTATGGTTGTTGTGTGACACCCTTGATGTTGCTTGTTGGCTGGTTGTGAGGGATTTTTTGGTAAGTATTTGATGATGGATTGACCATGAAACTCGTAATGTTAATCTTTGATGGTCCTTGCTTCTCATGCAACTCTAGCTTCTACAATATTATTGCAATCAATCATCTAGCTTTTCAGCCCAGCATCCATCACCCCATCAACCACAATGAGATTGTCAAATGATGAATGGCTTGTGTTCTCAACAGTTCAACCAAATCCACTCAAACCAGGACCATGGTTGTACATCCAACAGGGTCTAGAAAAAAGCTTGTCAAATTTTCTCTCCATGAAAGTTGAATCAAATCATTCAACTGTTGCCAAGGTATCACATTATTGTGCTGACGACCAAATAGGAAGGTGGGGAATTGAGTGACAATTGTATTTCTTAGAGTAAATTAAAATCACTTACTCATTTTAAAGTGTCAACCAAATTGCTTGTTTTCATTACGATTGTGTTTTGTCTTTGATGCAAAACCAGACAGGATATGTGCATGTCACTGGTGGGGGGAGGCATTGGGGAGCATGCAGCAGCTTTCTTGACACTGCTACAAGGCAGATCAGCGCCATTGTCATTGTCTGTCTTCCAATAAATAATCTTGAAAATCATTGCCCGACATCTTGAGAAAACACAGATTTTTTTCCGGAAAAAATGGTATGACTAAGAATTGTCAAGATTTTTCAAAATCTTAGTTGTATTGGAAACTGAGACTTTTTCTCCTTCTTCTCCTTCTTCTCCTTCTTCTCCTTCTTCTCCTTCTTCTCCTTCTTCTCCTTCTTCTCCTTCTTCTCCTTCTTCTCCTTCTTCTCCTACTTCTCCTACTTCTCCTTCTTCTCCTTCTTCTCCTTCTTCTCCTACTTCTCGTTCTTCTCCTTCTTCTCCTTCTTCTTCTTCTTCTTCTTCTCCTTCTTCTCGTTCTTCTTGTTCTTCTCGTTCTTCTCGTTTTTCTCCTTCTTCTTGTTCTTCTCGTTCTTCTCGTTCTTCTCCTTCTTCTCCTTCTTCTCCTTCTTCTCCTTCTTCTCCTTCTTCTCCTTCTTCTCCTTCTTCTCCTTCTTCTCCTTCTTCTCCTTCTTCTTCTCCTTCTTCTCCTTCTTCTCGTTCTTCTCCTTCTTCTCGTTCTTCTCCTTCTTCTCCTTCTTCTCCTTCTTCTCCTTCTTCTCCTTCTTCTCCTTCTTCTCCTTCTTCTCCTTCTTCTCCTTCTTCTCCTTCTTCTCCTTCTTCTCCTTCTTCTCCTTCTTCTCCTTCTTCTCCTTCTTCTCCTTCTTCTCCTTCTCCTTCTCCTTCTCCTTCTTCTTCTTCTTCTTCTTCTTCAGTGAGACAGTTTTTTGACTTTTTGCCAAAACAGGTACTTACCAATAAGTTGATGAGAACTTACCTGTAAATAATTAATTTTTTGTGGTGACGTACATTTTATAGAAACTTGTTTGGGATGTCCAGTTTAACTATTGAAATGGTTAAGTTCGGATGTTATCCATTAACACTATTTTAACAACGGAAGTTGCCAAAATTTAGAAGTATCCATTCCTGGGCTTTGCCGTGCCCCTACACTACCCTATCCCCTTCTCCTCTCTGTGTCCATTCGGGATATAACCACGGATTTTTTTTTTGCCTATTATTCTTGTTGCTACCACACCACTGATGAGCCATATTGGCGAAACAAGAGATGCCATTGTTTGGTCCCTGGCAACTTCCGTTGTTAAAATAGTGTTAATGGATAACATCCGAACTTAACCATTTCAATAGTTAAACTGGACATCCCAAACAAGTTTCTAAAAAATGAGAACTTACCTGTAAATAATTAATTTTTTGTGGTGACGTACATGGGTAGTCATGATGTTTTAATATATGTTTAGGTTTAAATTATATCTTGTTTCAACAAAAATGGGCGTGATCGCGTGCGCGGCACGTGCGAAGCGCGCGAGGTGCACTCGCCCATTTTCTACTGAGCGTAAACAAGCAACTTTATTTTGCGCGAGGTGCACGCACGCATTTTCTACTGAGCGTAAACAAGCAACTTTATTTTGCCCGAAGCGCACACCCCCATTTTCTACTGAGCGTAAACAAGCAACTTTATTTTGCGTCAGGTGCACGCACCCATTTTCTACTGAGCATAAACAAGCCACTTTGTTTTTAAACCTTGGAGTTCCTCTGTTTCTACGAATTGCATTCTGTGTGTCATGCTACAAAAAATCTTGCAACAGCTGGAAGATCCTTCAAATTTGGAACGAAGTAAGTAGAAGTAGAAATAACCCTTCCACGGAACATTTGGCGAGAAGATATCGATGCAAGTCATCCCACAAAATCAAATTTAAATCTAAGGTACGTATACGTTGTATTGCTGATTTCAACAGAAAAAAATAAAGAGAACGTTACGCGAATCCAATATGTATCCGTAATAACGATCAACAATTCAGTCCAGTATGACCTCTAGAGAGGAAAAAAGTGATTGTTGCTGCCAAATTCGATTGAATATTATTGAACACTTTTGAACATTTTTGAACACTTTTGAACATTTTTGAACATGTTCAAAAATGTCCAAAAATGTTCAAATATTAGGGTATGTATTTCGACTAAGTGGTACTGAACATTTTTGAACCTGTTCAAAAATATTCAAAAGTGTTCAAAAGTAAGACTGTAGAACCTGATATCCCTAGGTTGCGTCACGGCGAATCACCAAAAACGGACGAAAGATACCCTCCGCGGAGTCAGTTGGCCATTTCTGGCTTCTGGTACTTGCTGTAATCAGAAAAAAGCGAGGAGAACGGCTGTAATCAGAAAAAAGCGAGGAGAACGCCTGTTACAACGGTTGTGGTGTTTGAAACGAAGATCGCTCTTTACTCAATCTCGAGTTCTGGAGACTTGACCGTCTGGCCGGCAAATGATACCTTTTTGTCTCGTGACGTCACCTAGGGATATCAGGTCTTACAGTCTTAAGTGTTCAAAAATGTTCAAGGAGACATTGGCTTCTATTCATTGTCGTCGCCAATGAAGGCCGCTGCAAAAACATTGAATTTACGTATTCATATGAATGTACACCTTTCTTGCAACGCTCGCCAATTTTCCAATACATATATTTATTTCTGAGAAAGATGAAAAAATTGAAAGTTTACTTTCGTTAAGATAACAGCCTACTACAGTATATTGTACGAAACTCTACAGCGTTCACGCAAGTTTCTTCTCAATACTTCCCTCGTTTCACAATTTGCTGGATCTTCCTGATCGTAATTACCTAACAAATTCACATTCTTTCTGTGTTACACATCAGCAAAAATGTGAAAATTAAATATACTTTAAAGATCCTCGCCGACTTATCGGATGACGGATGTCATATTTATCTGTGTAGGTGTTTTGGTCTTGTTTCTGATGAAAAGAGATCGCCGTAGAAGATCTTAGTAGATCGAAGGTGTGTCGAGCTACGTCAGCTTGTTTATTATTTAGTCGTGGTTCACAATCACTCAAAAGATTCTGCTCCTGTTACGCAAGTTGCAATATCTTTCGAACGAGGGTGACGAACGTCTCGTCCTATTTACGTCATACTTAACTACACGCAACTTTGGTAGGACTACTCATTCGTCATTGACACCGCCAAACGCGTAATTCTTTGATCATTAAGTTGATGTTGACGTCATAGGAAGATCAATCTTAAATGTTAACGTATGTTTAACGGTTTGGCTATAACAGTAGTCCCTTTTTTGACGACTTGTTACGACCAAAAATGAGAGTACGTCTAGTGAATGACCTCGTTACGTGAACTTCCGTTATGACTACGTCTACTACGATCAATAAACCCTTTGAGACATCCATAGATGTACACGGTACTGTTTGTTGCGACACGGTGACACGTCGAATGTCAGAGTATATGGCAGTGTCAAATGCCGATCTTTTCCTTGGAAGTGGAAGCGGTTCCGAAGGAATCCTTGTAGAACCCAGTCCGTCCTACGAACATGCATTCTTGACCAATGTCGCGTCAGCTTGCATCATCCATTTCACTTATCATCTTCCTGAGATTTTATGTTGTTTCCGTCGCCAAAAACGGATGTGCGACAAAAAGCAAATGGCACGGTACAATATGGCACGTTGCTACGCTAGCACGTTGCTTCATGTCTAAAAAACAACGGACGGGAGAGTCAGCTGCATCTTAGGCCTGCGTACACCTACTCAACATTAGGTATCGTACAGTGCAAGCAACATACCTTCCTCATGCAGTAGTGCATGTCTAGTGCATGTTATGGCTAACGCAAGGTGAACCGACGAACAAGAGTGAAAACGAGAAGTAATCGTTAATGACATCATCAACTCAAGCAATGGCAACCTCTGAACGGCTGAAGATGAAAAGTGATGAACAAGGTGACAAACTCAACATGACGGCCACTGCAGTTCATTGCCAAGGATGCCTCGCTGGAGACGAATGCTACAACAACCAAAAGTGCCAACCTCTCTACGGCGCATATCCGTCTCAACTCTACGGCCACCAGCCTCATGCCGCAATGCCATACTCCTATGCCGGCCAACCAAGCATTCCACACATCATTCATTACGTGCCTCTGCCGGCGAATCAACCCTACTACGACTTCGGCCCGCCACCTCCGCAATCACAGTTTATTGGTTACCAGCACCCGCCTCATTACCAAGGATATCATTATGCACAATACCCGCCGATGGATCCAAACGAAAGCCAGCACTACGGTGTTTCTACATTAAAAGCACCATTCAGCCACGCGACTCGGTACCAAGGACCACCAAGGCGCAGATCGAAGAGTCACTGCTCTTCGAACTACCAAAACTCATCAGCTGCATACCGCAGTGACGAGTCTCGGTTTGGATCATTTGACATGGGGAGCGAAAACTCATCTTTGACTCTCACTGGAAATCCCAGCGAGGACGTCAGAAGGGCAATGTCCTTCGTTAAAAGGAATCCCAATGCCACTTTGTTTTCAATTGAAGGTAAGATTAGGAAGGTTTATTGTGCCGCTTCCTACTCACGAGACTGACCGTTGACTTCTATCTGACCAGGTGTCATCTCGGAAGCGGCAACAGCCGATGACGGGATTCGTCGATTCATACAAGAGCGCATCAAGTTAGGGTCGCACCCAGAAAAACGCCTAGGCCTCAAGGCTGCTCTTTCCTCTCTGGAAATGCTTTGCAAAGACGAAAAGGGTAGCGGTATTCTTCAAGACATCTTTACTTATGGGACATCTGAGATGAAAAAAGAACTGCTAGCTGCTCTATACGATCAAGGGATCTTGGATCTTTCTATGAATATTCACGGGTGAGAAGTTGTGTTGCTGCATTTTAGACATTCTTGCTGGTTGCTTGGAGACACTGCCCCTTGATGTCGCTCAATGTCTCTGTAATCGAACTCTCAGTTGCCGCGTCATCCAAAAGGCCATTAGAAGCATTAACCAAGATGATTTGACAAAGCTCATTGCTGAATTCCATGACCACGTCCTCGCCTTAATTCATGACTCCCATGGAAATCATGTCATACAGAGATGTATCCAGTCTCTGAGCTTCTTTGCGAAAACTGCAGAGAACGAAGGAAATCATGATTGTGCATCCAATCTTATGGATCACATGCAATTTATAATTGATGATATTGTCGCAAACATTCACTCGTTGTCTTGCCACAGGTATGGATGTCGAGTGGTCCAACGTTCCATTGAGTTCTGCATGGAGAAGCAGAGGAGCGCCGTTTTGGAAGCCATCACTGCAAGCAATGAACACATGGTCGAAGACCTTTATGGGAACTATGTTGTTCAGCAAGCCATAGTTACTGGAGGAGACATGCACCGAGACGCCATCCTTCAAACACTGACTAAAGAGGATGGGTCTCTCTTTCGGCTTTCGAAACAAAAGTATGCCAGCAACGTGGTGGAAAAGATGCTTCAGCATGGATCGATTGAGCAAAGAGACCGGATTCTGAAGGAATTGCTGAAAGTAAGGATTCCTGTATTTCTTCCTATGTTTGAGCATTATTTTTTGTTCTAGCTCTCATCTTTGCATCCAGATTGACGCCAAGTCAGGAGTATGCGCTGCAACGGTCATGGCTCAAGACCCTATCGCAAATTACGTAATTAAGAAGGCCATTGAGTCCGCACCAGAGGGAGAGAAGAAGCAGAAACTATTGCAAGAACTTCGTCGCAATCGGGATGAGTTGGTAGGTTTTCTCACTGGTCGCACGGAAATCTGCATGGTTCGATTATGACTTATTCCGTATGTCTAAATATTATCTATCCTTTCAATTTTTCACAGCTGAAGTCACAATATGCAAAATATATTGTTAACAAGGAACTTTCTTGATTATACTTGACGCAAGTTTCAGTGCGAAATGTCTGCTATTTTGGCGGAATGAAAGACGTGCCAAATGCACTGAGAAATTATCGTCTAAGGACCTCAGGACTAGTTGTCAGTGCAGACTAAAGGATACTTAATCATTATCATTCAAAGGGGACAAAGTCCATCAAATTGTTACTTCCCGCAGGCAGCAATACAACCAGTCCATTCAACTCCTTCGTCACCACGACTTGGCAGCCAAGTCTAGATGTTAATTGAGGCTCATATGCTAAATCTATCATGTCCAACTCAGCTTCTGACGGTGGTCCTACTTTTGTAGGGTCAAGCGAATGATTTGGCCTTGGACTGATACTCTTGTCCGGAGCGGTCCTTGGATCATACCATTCAGGATGAATCACAACGTGACAAGTAGAGCAAGCCATGATTCCACTACAAGCACATTCGAGATATTCCCCCAATACATCGCAATTTTTAGTTGTCCCAAACTTGACTATATCAGTAAGAGTTGTTCCTTCTATTGCTTCCACAGGAAAAGCTCTATCCATTGAATGTACAATTGGGAGTTGATCATTGTCATGGTCGTCAGCTGGACTCCAGCCCGTCGAAGGCAGGCACAGTATCGTAACTTTCTCTTTTCCTTCCTCTTTTTCTAGTTCGGCCTTGACACTAGCTGCTAATGGCTCCAAACCGCCATCCTCTCCTACTTCATACCGTCCAGCAAGAGTTTTCACCATAGTTAAGAGTGACGAGCTTGGAATGCCGTTTTGAAGAAGGGCCTTAATTACTCCGTCGGCTACAGCCCCTGAATATCCAAGGGAAAGGAGAAATGCCATGGTTTGTTCTGAAGGAGTTTCTATATTGCTTACTGTTGAGGAAGATTCTTTGGTGGAAGAGGATGCCCGACTTTGTGTGAAAGCAACTTGCTCACTGAATGATGTGTTAATTCTCCGCGGGTTGAGACTCATCAGTCGATTGAGTCCAATGCGAAGAGGAGAGTAATTGGAACATTGGAGCTTGACTTGACGCACATTTAAATTGTTGCCGGTTGTATCACAATTACCGAGTAAATGATGCGCATGGGATGTGCCTATTTCACCAGTAGTGGCAAGCATTCGAAAGCTACACGATGCCCCTTCATTCCAGACCTTCTTTTGTGGAGTTGCTAATGCCCGCAGTGTAAGATTCGAAGTTTTTCGCGCGGATCGGAATGCGTCGATGATACGCGTCATAGTACACAGACAGTTTGTTCATCCATCAATGCGCCACAAATGGACTGTGGGGGAAAATCTGGGAAAATATGGCAATGTTCCTTCGACGACACGATGATTGAACCGATCTTTAATCCTTTGTATTCAGTTGTCGTGCGTTCCATCAGAAAGGCGTTATCTATGTAAGGATAGGGCAATCAATCCGGGCTCAAATCCAAGCGTCATCCATGTTCATAGGTAGTTGTTTGTTTTATTTTATCATGCCGTCATGCCACCGCTCGAAAGTATTACATTATATTGGCTGTCTGCAGTCGGTCGCTTTTACAGTATGGTACAATAAAATATCATACCATACAATTATACGTGTACTACCTGTTGTACATTATTTTGTTCTGTACGACATCTCACTGCGTCTCAATTTCCTGCATTTTGGGGGGATTCTTGTCGGAACTTTGTGGATTCGGAAAATACCTCCTACGTTTCGAACGAGTTCATAGAAAACATCAGGTATTGTGAGATATCAACAAAAAGCGAATCGAATAGCAAAGGTCTAATTATGTTCTAAAAGAGCATGTCACGGTTTTAAGTCCCCACCGAGACTGGAGTCCTCCCAAACCCACTTGCACTACATGAGATGAAAGAGTGTGATCAGAGGAAGACTTGGACACTGGAATGGTCTCAATCAGAGCGAAACTCACGGAGAAATCCCCAAAACAGTGCAATTCTTTATTGGAGGGATGCATATGCCTTGGTTTCATACAATCAATTTTTATTGATCAAATGGCTGGCTGATGTGTGCTGTGTATTCTGATGTTTTTCATCAGGTGTTGTTATTTTTATGACTGGTGGTGGTGTGGTTACCATTTGTTCTACTATGTGTGGAAGTGAGTTCCTCTAGAGCCTATCTACCGTAGATCTCGGTTTATAAGAGCTGGGAAATGTCAAAAGATACTTTTAAGTTTATCTAATAATCCGTACCAAGTTAGTGATGCTAACATGGGAAATAAATATAAGTATCCACCCTATTTACCAAAATACCATGTGGTACTGTATGTCAAGTCAATTTTGTTTTGATTTCGCATGCATTTGTCGTTATTCCCTACTCAATGCCCTCTTTTTAATCATGCCGCTCACCCATCACCAGCTCCACTCCTCTTTCATCTCCCCAACCAACTCATGCGTTCGATTGAACAAAGCTTTGTCGTTGTCATCAAAAAAGCTGTACAGTGCAGCACCAATACCTATCATTCAAAGACTTTAAAATGGAGGCCCTAACCAAAGGTACAGTTCTTCGAAAGTCCTATGAAACAAAGGACAAAAGAAAAATTGTTCAGCAAATTGATGGACTAGTGGTGACCGGATTGTTTAGTCGCCGGAAAGCTTGTTTAAGCATGGGTGTCAGTCCCTTGTATTATACGTGATGGAAGAAGCTGCTTGATAAAGTGTATGCGTTAAACTCCAGCATGGAGTTTGTGCCCTATAATACAAAGGGCACACCCAGGCCGAGAAAGTGTTCTGGCGCAAGTCAAGGGACAGCTCCAAGCATTCACTTTCAAGCTATGTGAGCAATGTGTTCAAGTCACCAATAGGATTGTGATGCAAGAGACCAGCCGCATTCTTCCAGGCTTCATGGACAAGATGCGATGTGCACAGGAGTTGGCGGGACATCGCTTCACGCGATCTGTCGGTCTCACGTATCGTTGTGCGATGCACACTGCACAAAAACATTTCTTGGAAACAGAGGCAGATGCAAAAGACTTCATCTCTGTAATGAAGTCAAAGTTGGAGGGTAGGAACCTCGATGACGTCCTTAGCATGGACCAGATGCCGATCACATTCTTCTTCCACTCCAACATGAGTCTTGAAGTGAAGGGAGCGCGGACGGTACATTCCCGTGCTTCAACCACGGACACAAAGCATGTCACTCTTGCCACGACTGTCACGGCAAGTGGGAAGATGTTGACACCCTTTGTCATCTTCAAGGGTAAGCCCCAAGGACAGATTGCACTTCATATGCCTACCGTGTCCATCAGATGGGTACGGTAGTGAACAGGATTCAATCCATGGGGATTGCGATCATCCACATCCCGACGGGCTGCATGTACTTGTGCCAGCCCATTGATGTTGGTATCAATAAACCAATAAGAAATCAGCTTCGTCAAAGTGGGAAGACTGGATGACAGAAGGGGATGGGCTGTTGACGGGGTTGCCAAGGAACCCTCCCGTAAATTGGTGGCCTAGTGGATCGTCGAAGTTTACGATGACATTCCTGAGGAGGTTGGGCAAAATGAGTGGAAGCATAGGGGATACGAATGGGTGTAACGAACTACAGTTAGATAACGAATTACTAATGGGAAAGACACTTTATAGATGAAATCAGATTAATTTACTTTTTAACTTCAACACAAGTTGAAACTTTTTTCAGTTGCATTTTGTCTACTGTTTCTGCGTAGGCATAACCACGGTTGCAGTGATACAATGCACACATACTTCTGTTTTCGGAATCAGGAAGAAAAACTTCAGTGATCCGGAGCAAGCAACCGTCAAGACGCTGGGCCATGCCACCAATTTCATACTCTCACACTGTGAAACAAACTCGGCAACCATCGGTGCCGTGTTTGCTCGACAAGGCGCAAGCACACCAATCTACCCACACCATTCCCATGACCCTCAATCAACCCATTACCACATCCAAAAGGGTGCGCATTGCAGCTGCGTAGTATGTGATATGTTATGATGTGAGTTTAGCAGGATGTGGGCATAACTCAGCAACCAACTGGAGTTATTAGGTCCTATGTATATCGGCGTGTTGCTGTCAAGAAGGAGTATTGATCTATGACAGTTTTAGAATGTCCAGGGTCGATTTTATGGGTAAAAACACAAATGTTATGAGAATCAGCAAAATCGATCTTATAATCCAACGGCTCTTATAAACCAAGATCTACGGTACATAAAATACATTAATCAATAGTTACATAATTACAAAGGTGTCCATCATGGTATATTACCGTGGTAGTAAGTCAAACCACCAGAAGCCCTTCAATACTCAACTAGAATAGGTGTGCTGCAATTTGGTCCTATCTACCATTTATCACGATTAATAAGCCCCCATGGATTATAAGACCCCCCACCTATCATGAAGATTTGTGTTTTTCACCTAGATAAACACCCTTAGATGTTCAAAAACCATCTTAAAATGCCTGTGCTCATTAAGTACAACACACCCATAGGTTTATCTCCTCATAACTCCGGCTAGTTGCTGAGTTACACTTAGAAACCTCTAAACTCACAACACATCATCATCACGCAAACAAATCACAACACTGAAAGGAGAGTTTGTGCGGATTGTCTTAGGAAGACGAGCACTGTCGTAGTTACTGGCGGGAAATGACGTGAAATGCAGTACCAAAGACTGTAACAAGTAATTTAATAGGATACATTTATTTCTTCACCATGTTAAAATCACTTTCTTTAAATGGATTATGAGACCCTCCAAAAGGTATTTCTGTACATTTAGGGGGTCTTGTAAACTGTGACATACTGTACTAATCAAAACCATAAATCACAAATTGCATTTATTGCAAAACACGTTTTTAAATATCATGCCACATGGATCTAATAATGTATTTTCTGCAACATTTGCCCCCATCTTGAGTGACGTAGATGACTATTACTTAATGAGGGGGGTGGGTTTAGAGTAAACTACGGTTTGTGTAAAGAGATTTGCGATTTGCAAAAACTTGGTTGACTACCCCTAATCTTGGTCCATGTGTTAGGCCAAAATCCAGCAAAAATGTGATTCCCAGGGAATTGCAAAAATCTGAGTTCATCTGATTGCAATATCCAGGGAATCGTTTTCTTCATTGGATCTTGCAATCCGGCCAAAAAAGGCGAGAATCAATTCTTAGGGAACACTTGTAATTATTTTAAAATTATGTGAATAGCCCAAGATTGGTTGTATCTTTGTCAGAGTTATTGGTTCAATATTGAACTACTACCTCCTAAACGCGAGTAAAGATTGGCTTTACAATTCCTATTGAATCAGAATGCATTTGTTGAAATGTGGTTGATTACAATTCCCAGAGAATTGTAATCAATGGTTGGGATCAAGTTGGCACATTTTGATGGAACAGAATTAATGCCAATCTGGAACCGCTGTGTGCCAGTATCCTTTCTCCAACAGAAGAAAATGGAGTGGATACATTAGATTTCTACGGATCCCCCAAAAATTCAGCTATTCCATTAGAATTGCAATTTTTTGAGAATGCAAAATCCAATGAAAAAACGGATTTCCTTGATATTGCAATCCGGTGAACTCAGATTTTTGCAGTTCGCTGGGAATCGCATTTTCCCTGGATTTGGCCTAACACATGAGAGCCACAGAATGTCAAAAGATACCAAATCAGACGATCTTGAGATAAGGGGATATCTTTTGATATGATGAACTTTGTGTGACATACCGAAACCTTCAGAAGAAGACAAGCTTTCTGTATTATCATATGAGTTTAGTCCATAAAGGCTTAGTTTTCAAAATATACGCAGCTTTAAGGTTGGGTGTGTCTTATAGTCTGTGGGGTGTTTTGCAAATCACAAAACACGTATACACAAATCTTTATATAATCTAAATCACTTCCCCCTGCACCTACTGCAGGTATAACCTCTTTTGATAGATGGTGAAACAGATGAACAACTTATCATCCTTTATTTCATTGAGGTGAAGGCAATATCCATAGCATTTTCTCGAAAGGCATGCTGAACTGGAAGAGTGTGAGGATACAAATGATGGGACAATATTTAGAAAAAGAATACTTCATACCTGTTTGGCGCAACAGAAAAATTTGTGCATCTAAAGAAATGCGATTAACAACTTGTGGTTTTGGTTAGATTGACAATGGATTTACACAAATTTATGCAAATGCGATATGTGCAAATGCACTTTATGACTTGTGTTTTTGATCTGCTCCACACTTTTCCCCTTCACCAGACAAATCATTAAAAATATAGCAGTAAACACACCATAAGGACAGAAGCCATTTTTTCATGTTGTACGAACAAGCAGTCATAAATTTAATTAATCCTTATGTTCTTTGAGGCCCGCATACTATTGAAAACAAAATAGTGCTCTTACACCAGTGGAAACACGAAACACCTGTTGGTGGCTGTCAGAGTAATGGTGGACATTACTTCAACCATACCATGAGTACAACTGCTTGTCTATGAATTATATTCAACTTTTTAATGACTCTCAAGAATTTACCTACGCAAAGTCTGTTTACAGATCATTACAAGGTGCATATTATCCACCGCTACCACAAGGATCTCACAACACTGTTTTTGTGGTTCAACTGAACTTCTAGAATGAGATGAGTATTGTGATTTATGTGCTGTTTCTGTTTGCTCAGTCATAGGTATCCCATTCAATGAATGCAGTTTTGAAATATATGTACATTCATTGTAGGGATCTTTCATGAAAGGTGTCTCTACCTAGTGGTCAGTGGTGGAGACTATGAGAGCACCTTTGTCCATAGTCCTGTCCATAGCCCAACATACTGTTGTCGCGTTCAAGGATAAAGTATGGTTCCCACTGTGGTAGCCTCAATCTGATGAGCAGGAATTGTTCAGGACATTATGGGCTATCCAACCATTGATGGTCCTAATGCATAGGCCCACGAGAATGTCGTTTCATTGGCATTCATTGGTAGCCATCAAACAATGAAAGATTTTTACGTACAAACAATGAAAGATTTTTACGTACGATCCTATTAGTTCTGACAGTAGAAGTAGTGACGCAAAGACGAAAGAATTTTTGTCAGGGCTCAGAAATTTATCATTTTACGGCCAATCGGCTTCGTCTAACTAATGACTAATAGAAGACTCATTGGTTCGTCATAGGTCGTAGAAAACGAGATATGAATAAGTATGTCTCGGACTATGACTCGAAGTTCATAGTCTCCACCACTGACAACTAGAGAGGCTTGTTTTCATGGCAATATTGTTATGTTTGTTTTTGGGTTGTAATCGTCAATGTAATGCCAAGGCAGCAGTTGGTGCTTACTGAATGAGGCCAGTTCACAACTTTTGAAACATAAGTTTGAATTTTATTTCGTAGCATTTTTAAGAGTCATGAATTGTTCCTACCAAATATATATATCGCGCCCTTCCCCCTTTTGGAATGATTGAAGTATGTATTTAGTATATTTTGCACTTTAAAGAACAGTACCCTGCTTTTAGTTCCAAAATAGGATATTTTGGTGTTCCATGTTGTGGTTTTTACACCATGCAAAACTATAGGACATGTTGTAGTGTATTAAAACACCCAAAACAAAGAACCAGGTTAAGGTAGAAGTATTTCTTCATTTCATGTTTCAGGCAGTTTCTATTGCAATCGGATATTTTAGTTATGTGGCCAAATGGGGGAAAGTCTGAGATATGGAATGCCTGCCATGCGGACTCCCAAAGCCATCAGGTGAAATTACCATTTAAATGCTTGCATTACTTGCACTATGAAAGTTTGTTATTATTGTGCAGGAATACGTACTTTGTGACAGTGTGTATGTAGGAACCACAGCGTTGCCTGATACACATGATCCCAAGGCAGACCATTTTGTAAGATAGGATTTTCAAGAAATACCTCTACATCATTGACAGTAACCATTGCAAGTTTTTTATCAGCATTGATAGATTAGATCGCACTGTGTAAAGACATATCCCATACCATACTGACTCATACAGTGGCATTGCAATTGCTTGTGCAGTTGCTTGTGCACCTAGTGTAGCTACTGTGATACACAAGTGTGTCTACGCTTTTCATACCTTTTTCATGTACATGTTAGTGCAACACGACATGCTCTGTCATTATAATATATAGAGGTCTGTCACTAGATCTAAGAGCATTCCAGTATATATGATGTTTGATTGATGAAATATTTTGGAGGGATGAGGTTTAACTACATTTACTTGGGATAAACTTAGATATGCTGAAAATATGTAAATCAAAATCATTTTCTCAGAGTTCTCACTGTCTCCCAAATTGTACCGCAATCACAACAAGTTGTATAAGGTTAGGGTGTCACGGGACACTCCAATTCCTCTGTTATTCTTATGAAGTCCACCACTGCAACTACATACTCTGATGTCATCTCTTCACTCTTCACAACTACTCAATAATGTCTTATCATCTTTGAACAGGAAATAGTAATGTATGACATTTAATACTGGCACAGTCAGTTTTTTGACATACCACCAAGGAATCATGAAAATGGATCCTGACTATTGCATTGTACAAAAAGACAGCATCAATATGAATGTAGGCAAACTGGGCACATTGTCAGTGTCAGTATGAATATTGGATGCACCAAACTTTATGCTGGACATGCCACGATTGCCACAATTATAAACTTGTAGTCTTTAAATTGGCATTTACATAAACATGACATACATACATACATGAATACCTACATTCATACATGTATATCATTTAAAATAAACACAGTTTAAAATGGCAGACCGGTATACATGATAACACATTGCATATAAATAGGTACTAAAATACATATTTATGCTACATACTTGTTGGAGAATGTATATGTTAGCACCAATTTATGTAATATGTCATTACACATACTGATACTGGTCTACAATTGATATAATGGAGTGCTGCCTTGAAATCATTTGCTGGTGTCCCAACGGGGATCAATTCTGATCAAGGTAGGGATAATTACTGCGTCAAATTTTTCGAGGCACTTTATTAGGTTACCGCTTCAGCAGAAGAATATGATGCACTTGCATGATTTTTGTGTACCCTACTTATTAAAGCCTACTTAGCATACGCTCAACACATTTGCTCAAGGTGTGAGCTCACAAGCGTGCAGCCACTATCACAGCGACGTACAATAGTAGTGCCAAAATGGGGACGATTTTATCACCCCATTAGGACACCAGTGCCCCGATGGGACTAATTGGACATCCCGATTAAGGCACTGGTTCCCCAATGGGACTGGTGCCACAATAGGGATTTGAGCATCAGGCCCAGTTCTAAAACTGGAATTTCATCACTGTCCCAATTCTAGAACTGGGACGTCCAGTTCTAGAACTGGGCACCCCATTAAGGCATGGTGCCCCAACGGGGAGAAAAATGTCCAGTTCTAGAACTTGATGATTTTTTGTCCAGTTCTATAACTGGGACAGTGCCCTAATGGGATCCAACATATATACTGCTAGCTGAAAGAAGTATTTTTCTGGAAGAGCTTTAAATGCTAGTACCTCCAAAAAGTGTTTACATATGGTGTCAAAAACATGTGAATGGAAGTCATATTCTCAGAATTCTTAATCTCACCCTTACCATACTGCAATCACAAAACGTCATATAATGTGATTTCACATGCCACACTACTCCACTATGACTTTACATGCAGGTCATGAGCACTTTACTATGCATGCTATTCTTAAAGAGTCATCCCTGTATGATAATATACTCAAAAACATCACATCATTCTTTATGACTGCACAATATTGACACATCATTAATATCCTAATACTGGCAGTACCAGATTCAAAACTAAGACTGTTTGCAGTCATGGTTGCTACTTAACCCTGTAGGTACTATTTTTTCCCTGCTTTGCTGAAAAGGTAACTGAGTGCCTGACTTTGCCAATGCAGCCACGGTTAGTGGTTACAAAAAAAAATGGCCAACGTAAATTACTTTTCCTAATAAGGGTTCCTTTTCCAACTCAAGTTAGTGAACGTGGCCATTTTAATTTTCAGGCACCAAAAAATGCTTACTCAGATAATTTGTGTCTGCACAGATTTGAATATGAATTCCTGTGTATCAGTCACACTTTCACTCCCGACCAGCCATCCTCCAACCATCTATAGCATGTCTGTCAAACGAAGGCAACCAAGAAATTTTTTGGAAGCGGCTTTTGATTTGGTGATGATTCTTCTCCACAGGATGACATAGGATTGGATCAATTTCCTTTGGGAGTGCCTTCCCCCATTGTTTCTTGAAAAATCAACCAGTCGATGCATCCCATCCAACACAAAGCTTCCCCTTCTGCAAACATGTCCGACAGTGATGACAACACAGGTACTCTTCCAATGGAGGAATGCCTCACCCCTTGTTGATCGCAACAAACTTGGCGGTATGTCATTCAGACGCTCACACAGTCCAAACCGACGCAGTCAGAACATTCTACCAGAAACGACACTCCTCCTGCTTCACTTGGGAATGAAGTTGACGACAACGAAGACAATGACGAAGTCTCTTCTTCAGTCCCCATTGTTCATCCTCCAAATAAATTGGCATTTGAGGATGATGATGAGAGTGACAAATCCTACCATAATACCCAGGCTGCTGAGAGTACTTCTGACAACAAGCAACCAACCAACCAGAAAAATGCAAAGGCATTGTCAAAGAAGAAAAAGCAATGGCCACAAAGGCAGTATGTATTCATCAATGTTGAAATGTTCTCACCCAACTTGAAGTTGATTTCATTGTAGCCAATTTATTCACAGGTGCAACGGGGATTTGTATATATGTTAGTAGCCATTTGTAGACCCCCCGTCTATAGACCCCACCTCACAGTCTACAGAACCCCCATCTAAAAATGATTTGGAAGGAAATATTGAACTGCCCTTCTGACAATCATGGCATGAGTCACGATTCCAAATTTATTATTTGGATGGTAGCGTCTACGATGTCTTGATAGAGCCTATAGACTAGTCATCTAAAATTATACGATAGAGCCTATAGACTTGTATTTTTTGATTGTGGAGTCTATAGACTATCACAAGGGATTTATTGACAAGTCTATAGACTATTGCCCTCGCAAAGATAGTCTATAGACTAGCGAGCAATTTTACATACAAGGGCCTATAGACCCTTCCTCTGTTCACAAGTGCCAGTCACGAACAGTCTATAGACTCATTGAAAAGGGGGGTGGGGTCTATAGACTCGTTGTTAAAGTCTATAGACTCACACCACCCTTTTTGATGAGGCTATAGACTGTCACGGCGGGGGGTCTATAGACTATCATGTGATAGTCTATAGACCCCCCCCCTCACAGTCTATAGACAGGGGGGGGGTCTACACATGGTTTTTTGGCAAATTTCGTGGAGTCTATAGACTACAGGGGGTCTATAGACTGTGGGGTGGGGTCTATAGACGGGGGGGGGGTCTACAAATGGCTCCTAACATATACCCCAGACAAACTTCTTCTTCTTGCCCGGAGCTACATGGCTATATCTGAGGATCCCACCTCTGGGACAAATCAGAAAGCATCCATCTTCTGAACCAGAATACACATTCTGTACATCAAGAATGTAAACAAGGCAAACAAGAAAAGGGAGAGCGATCCCGATTGGAGGATCCTTCCTAATTATTGGCCAAAGCACTCTCTCAAGAGTCAGTGGTATACATGCCTACAACCAGCAATCCAGAAATTTGCTGGTATTGTTGAGAAACACCCACCTGTGTCAGCACATTTGCAGAACAACAAGGACATGGACCTGTATTGGAAGAACATGAGAGTATTGTATTCCAAGCAGGTAGAAGACATAGTTTGCCGAAAAAAATCACATTACATGCCGGCATTCTTCTTTTACAGGGCCATCCCAAATTTGCTTCTGTATTGGAACCGAATGAGAAATCATGCTCCAAGAAGAAGGGGTGCAAAACAAAAGTGGTGAGTCAGCCTGCTTCTATACCCACACCTTCTACATGGAAACAACCCAGTTCTGCTATTGTCAATAGTGAACATCCAATGGGCAGGGATAGTGCAAGAAGAAGAAGGCAACAGACTTTATTGTAGAGAAGGTGATGCAGGAACTTGTCAAGGCAGTTGCACCTCATACTCCTCAGGGTATGGAAAATCCTGTTATTAAGAGCCTCCAAGAAGGATTATCCAAGGCAAATGACATAATGCAGACAATGGCTAATCACCAAGTCATGTCAATGGCACCTCAATACCTTAGAGATCGTTTTGTTACTTGAAGAAGTAATCGATCTTATCAATGTGCAAGCAAGGAACGAACAACTTTGTCTACAGGTAGAGAATGAGGAGCTTGCACTTCGCATGAAGTAAATGGAGAAGGATAAGGAGGCATTAGAAGTGGACAGAAAGATGACTGTAATTGAAACTGGTGCTGGAACAAGAACACAATCCACACAGAATGAAGATTCCATTTTTAATGATGTCCTCAGCAAATTTGGATTTGACAATGAGGATGTTGAGGACGAGGTAGATAACCAGGGAACTGTACAATGCAGCTACCCCACTTGTGTTTTTACAAACATGCCTACTAGTCCTCCATTGGATGAGTGCCAAGGAACATATGATTGCAAACATTGCTTCCACCATGCATGCAATGTCAATTGGCTGGAGAGCAATGGGATTGATGAAGAGCTCAGTAAATTGTGTTTTGACTGTGTTTATTCAAAGTATTCTCATGCCATCTAGTAATAATTTGTTAAAGAATGATAATGAAGGGATTCACAATGTCATTACATATTACTTTGAATATTTAAATAGGAAAGATATGTTTACATTAAAGAATAGCACTTCCTTAAAATATCAATGGGTCATAGTCCTCTGCCATTTCATCCCAGGTCAAAGTTCCATCATCCCCGAATTGCTTTTTGAAGACATGCTTCTTAACAGCATCCTGAAGACTCAAAGATGTCTCAGGACTGTAGATCTTCTTCCACCTCTCTTGTATAATTTTATACTTCAAAATATTTTCCTTCATGTAAGTCATGTCAAAATTACCAACCATGTTCACATCACCTTCAGCATCCATGCTCTCACTAGAATTATCATTGTCATGACTTTATGCATCACTGGACATGTGAGAAACTTCGTAACTTCAAGTCCAATTGTTGGGTATCCTTCTTTCCTTCAAGCTGACTTTTCCAAGCAACAGGACATGCTGGCCAGTAGATTTTTGTGACATCAAGACTACCGCAACAGCCATCAATGCCATAAACTTTCTTATGAAGAGACACCACTCTTTTTGCATCGTTTTTACTGGGAGATCTCAAGTATTTCTCTGATATCACAGGACAACCAACAATTCCTCGGCAAAGATTTTCCAAACAGAATCTTGCAGTGCACTCTGCCATCTGATAACAATCTTTGAATGCTGAGAATGACACAATGTAACAAACCATCTTCATGGCTGATAGAAATTTGACAATAGGGTCAATGGATAACTTCCCACAGCAATCGATGGTTCTAGTCCAGAATGGGTCGTGATTGGCAAGGTTGTTAAGAATATCCTCTGCCATGCCTCTTTTAAAACTAAACGTCCTTTCAAACTGTCTATCACCAAACCTAAGTGATCAACTATACCAATCTGAGTGAACACATTCCGATGCATGACCTCTGTCATAATCAATCATTTGTCCTTTCTTCTTTGGACAATATCCTGTTGAGGCTCTCTTATCTCGGATGTACCCAACATCATACCTATTGATGAAGTCATCCGCAACGTGCTCAAGAACATCTCTTGGTGGTAGCGGATATTGTGAATGATCATTACCATCAGTTGTTGCGATGGATCCCAGAACGCAAAGATGATTGACAACATTGTGTAATGCTGACAGCACACATCTACCGTAATCGATTTGCTCTTTTCGACATGACTGCAATGCAAAAAGCATAGGGTGTGTGAAAGATAGTTGCTGTTTGATGAACTACAAAAGTGGAATGGCAATGGACATTGAAGGATCAATCAACTATGAGATGATGGTATGGTAAGGAGATTTGAGATGGTTGGCTGTGAGAGAGGAACACATGACTCCACATGGGACCAATACAGTAGAAAATGATGACCGTGGCTGTGCAACGATTATAGATAGCCATATTTTTGGCAATCAAAAAATCCAACCGCTACAAAAAATGGCAATCGAGAAAGTAGTACCCGTGGCTGAAAACAGTCTAACCCTAACCCTTAATATTGGCATAGTATTTGGGTGCTTGCGCAAACATGACCATGAGGAACCCAGGAATCACCAGATTTCTGGTATATCCATTGCATAGGAATATGTTGAATTGCCAAAAATCCATGTTCTTGCATCCTGCAGATTTCGTAATGACATGTCAATTAATATTGTTTTACAATGACAGACTATATATATATAATGGTAGAGTATATACATTGGTAGTCATGTATATACAATACACCCATGTGCCTATGCACCAAGATTGATGGTAACCAAGGGCTAGATAATATATCAGTGAAAATAACTGCATAAACATTGCTAATCAAGGATGTTGAAAAAATCATCATCAGTTGGTGATCCATCATGAAGTACCAATTGCAGAGTCTATTATCAACACTACTAGTTTGACAGGTTCTGGCCCAGCATTTGTTTGGCAATAGCAATAGAGCAACTGTGTCGTTGTTGTCGTTGTTGTCGTTGTTGTTGTTGTTGTTGTTGTCATTGTCGTCGTCGTCGTCGTCGTCGTCGTCGTCGTCGTCGTCATTGTTGTCGTCGTCATCGTCGTTGTTGTCGTCGTTGTAGTTGTCGTTGTCGTCGTTGTCATGGTTGTCGTTGTTGTCGTTGTTGTCGTTGTTGTCGTTGTTGTTGTCGTCGTTGTCGTCGTCGTTGTCGTCGTTGTCGTCGTCGTTGTCGTTGTTGTTGTTGTCGTCGTCGCCGTCGTCGCCGTCGTCGTCGTCGTCGTCGTCGTCATGGTTGTCGTTGTTGTTGTTGTTGTTGTTGTTGTTGTTGTTGTTGTCGCTGTTGTTGTCGTTGTTGTCGTTGTTGTCGTTGACAATGACAATGACAATGACAATGATGATGATGATGATGATGATGATGATGATTATGATGATGAGTTTGCATGGCAATACCAACTCCACAAACATTCCAACTCTTCCTCTCAGGAAATGGAAAAAAGAGTTAACTCTTATTCTTTCCGAAAAGGCAAAATACCGAGAGTGATATTGAACACGACTTTGTTAAGTAAATGGATTGAGTGATCATCAGTTGGATGGATGAGAATATGACCTAGAATGTAATGATTCTAAGAATTAGTTACGGATGCTTCCTTGTACATCTATGGTATTCATTTGATTCAAATATTAATTTAATTATCATGTACAAATTCAAGATTTGTATCAATATCAAGACTATTTAGATACACATGAATCTGATTAATGCCAACCAGAGATGCCTTTATTGTGTACAGAATGAGGGTACTTACAATCAATTTCCTCTTGCTGTGTTCTTGAAATATCAATGAACTATACAACCAGGGAAATGAAGATCTGGAGATCTTTCATCCCATTTTTCTTATTGACGCAAAGACAAAGCCTCTCACTTAATCACTAAATCCTGGAGTTCTTCCTAGTATGCCAATGTCTTGTTGCTTGTGGTCAAATCATATCAAGTGACACCAAGTACTCACTAGTTATCACAAAGTACTTGGCAAGCCTTAGTATTCAGTCTTCATCACATGTTATTACCAAGTACTACCGAGTTAAGCAGTAGGTAATTAGTATTGATGAAAGCATGACATTTCAATAAACTTCCAAGTACGGGATCGCCGCTACTTTATGTGGAAATGAGTGTGCAGCTATGTACATTCTGGTGATGCTTGGTCGGCATACAACTTCTTCAAGGAGGAAGCTTTTTGTTTTGGTCTGGTGTTCGCCAGTGTTCATTTTTGAAGTTTCCCATAATAAGCTTTTTGTAGCTGTCCTGTATTTGTCACGGTGGCGGGTAAGTAGCAAGAGGTGGCAGGCCACACATGCTGTGTTCTGTTGTCTGCGTAGCCTCTCTTTGTTTTGGATGTAATTCTGAATATCACCTAGTATCAGCTCTAGTGTTACTTAACGACACACAGTATCACCTAGTGTGACACCAAGTACCACCAAGTGATACTAGGTATCACCTAGTGACACTGAGTGTCACCTGGTAAACCAAGCAGTTGGTGTGTTGCACCGAGTACTGGGTTATCACCACTGAGTACTTGGTGTGTCACACTGAGCACTTAGTGTTCCTACCAAGTACACTGTGTTGACCACCAAGTAACACCAGATGACTCTAGTGGCAAACGGGACAATCGCTGAGTGACACCAAGTGATGCCACTATTAATCCAAGCAAAGCACTGAAATCTCCACTGGTTGTGGCTTATAACGGACATGCTTTTTGAACAGAAAGAAGGTTGTGACATGCAGCTTCCATTTGGCAAATAGTCAGCAAAAGGAGCTGGGCAGAGGTAGAGACCGCAAAGCATTGAAGGGGACCATCTTGGATGTATAGGATGATTGGTGCATACTTTGACGGGTTGAGGCAAATTTCACGATATCACATGCAATCTTTTGTCAAATCCATGATAGGAATTAAGGATAGGACATCTCAGTCCTGCAGAAATACATCAAGAGGAGGTTTCAAGGGACTTAATTTAGAAGGCTGCTTAGAAAAAGCTAGATTGAGTGTTGATCATTGCTATTTGGTGCCGGCACTGGGACCTTTCAAAGTCCCAGTGCGGGCACTGGCCGAATTTGTCCCCGTTTTGGCACTTCTGAGTGGGTCGCGCCTTCGGCCAAACGGGGACATGCTTTACTGAGGTAGAGTAACAACACACATCAATAAGGATGTCATGTTTTTCAAGGTAGGTAATTAGACGTTTTGTACTACAGTATAGGCAGGGTTGTCGCACGCGTAACAAAGTTAAACCTTCCTTGGTCCATGATTTATATTCCTCCATTTGCGTCAATTGACGCGTGTCAGTTTGATGACGCAACGCTCGTAGATTGGGATTGTGATTCGTGACGTCACAAAATCATGATCTTGGCAATGCAGGTAGTTCGTTGAACCTTGTTTTGTACAGCCTCTCTCCTTGAGCGATTCAACGCACTGTTTTGATCATGCCAGCCGTTCAAATCTCTCTAGGGAAACTATAAAAAGTACTAGTGCCAGTATGGGGACACAATCATAATCCCCATTCAGGCACTAGCGCCAGAATGGGGACTAGTGCTAAAATGGGGATCAAGGTGGTACAAGGGTCATTGTCCAGTGCCCACACTGTAAGCCCAGTGCAGGCACTGGGCACCCAGTGCGGGCACTGGGCTGTTTGCATGACCCAGTGCCAGCACTGGGCGTCAATTTTGGTCCCAGTGCTGGCACTGGGACAAATTCGCCCAGTGCCAGCACTGGGATGGTGTCAGGATGGGTCCCAACATATACCTCATCCCGTTTCCTGGCGAAATTCCCGGGAGCGAAGCCTTGGGACGGGAAGGCCTTCCCGGCCCGTGATTCCCACCTCCGATTCCCGGAATCCCGAACGGGACAAACCTCGAGGTAATATTGACTTTCTGTTCTCCTATCAAAAAACACTTAAACTTACCAGCAGCCGCTGCAAGATTTTTTGTAGCGAGCTAGACAGAATGCGATTTGTAGAGACAGAGGAAGACGTACTTTTAAAATAAAGTGGCTTGTCGTAGTATACCACAGTTGCTTGTCGTAGTATACCACAGTTGCTTGTCTACGCTTAATTAATATGTAGCAGTTGCAAATGGGCGGCCGCGCTCGCAATCGCGCCCATTTTTAAAGTGTAAGATATAATACACTATTATTTTAAATAAAAGTAGTTTACGAAGGTTCCCTTTTAGTTTGCGAAATCATTCTTGTTAGACACTCTTTTGTGACACGATAACGTTCCCTTCAAGTTTACAGAACCATTGTTGTATGATTAAAATGATTTGTGACACTTTAATATTCCCTTCAAGTTTACAGAAACATTCTTGAAAAAAATGTTATACGTTATAGCGCAGTTCTTTAAGCTATTCACAAAGATAAACAGGTTATAAAATATCATGACTACCCATGTACATAGCCCCAAAAAATTAATTATTCAAAGTTAAGTTATCATCAAATCAATGGTAAGTACCTGTTTTGGCAAAAAGCGAAAAAACTGTCTCACTGAAGGAGAAGAAGGAGGAGGAGAAGGAGAAGGAGAAAAGGGGCTCAGTTTCCAATGCAACTAAGATGTTGAAAAAATCTTGAGTTTGTTGTATTCATGGGATGACGTCAGTATCAGAAGTAAAGAGATCCGGTCATGCGTCATAAATGTGCCCATATGACGTAGGCGTAGGCATGTTATGACTACGTATGATCATACTCGGCTTGAAACCATGCTTGCAATTAGCAGGTGAAGAAGACGTTGTTCGGAAATTCCAAAAGATAAAAGCATCAGCAGGCATCCGCTCTCTGACATAATAAAATAATAAACGCTGACGTTGGAATAACATTTCACCATCATGACCATGTCAAAAGGGGCGACATCAAGCTACCGCCTCCTTCATGGTCAACTAGCCTTAATTCGTGGTAATCTGAAAAACTTCTCGCCAGCAGCCACAGCCACAGCCCCAGCCACAGTCATTGGAAAACGATCTTTGGTCAACCAGTCAACACAACTCTGTGCACCTCCGAACTCTTCTCCCCATGACATACTCACGTCCTTCGCAAACCTAGACCATCGTCGCGCATCTCGAGCGGGCTTTCCCGAAGCTGTCTTCGGCCAGGGCAAGACGCCCACGCAAATTCACGCTATACTGGAAAGCATGGCAAAGGACGTCAACCAGTTGGCCGAGACCACCAAAGATATG
Source organism: Cyclotella cryptica (assembly GCA_013187285.1). Lineage (NCBI taxonomy): Eukaryota > Bacillariophyta > Thalassiosirophyceae > Thalassiosirales > Thalassiosiraceae > Cyclotella > Cyclotella cryptica. The sequence goes on along the minus strand of JABMIG010000001.1, from coordinate 50,343 downwards.
AGCCCTGCTTCCACCGCTATTATAGCAACAAGAATCGACCCAGAACTTTACCACAAAGTGCTCAGTATTGGCCCATTAAAACACGGATCAATGGAGTACCACGAAACGGCGCGAATCCTATCCGTTCGAGCCAATAGTCTTTCCGAGAATCAGGAATCATTGGGCGAAACGGCGTCATCGCAATCCACGTCGGAACAGAAGCAATCGGTGGTCGTGGCATGCGCTGGCACGACTGATCTACCGGTAGCGGAAGAAGCTGCGGTCACTCTCTCGCTTTCGGGGGTGCCCGTAACTCGCGTGTATGATTGTGGAGTGGCGGGTCTTCATCGAATCATCTCTGCTTTGCCAAAACTGCGGGATCCAAACGTCGGGTGTGTCATCGTTTGCGCTGGGATGGATGGAGCCCTGCCGAGTGTCGTCGGGGGTTTGGTGGATGTGCCTGTAGTTGCTATTCCTACGAGTGTGGGCTATGGAATGAGTCTCGGCGGGATGAGTGCCTTGTTGACAATGCTGAATAGTTGCAGTCCTGGTGTGGGTGTTGTGAATGTGGATAATGGGTTTGGAGGGGCTGTTTGGGCGTTAAAGTGTTTGAGATCGAAACAGAAATGAAGTGGTGAAGTGGGACCGGTGACCATGTGGGTGTAAAGAAGATCAACTGATACGTTCGTTCGCGAATCCGGTATAAATTTGTATTGATTATTCTCTCATTGATGCAGAGAAGATGCCACATCATATGTTAGAAAAACATGGACAAGTTCACGAAGAATGACGAGTAAAAACGAAATGACACGGACAACGTTGTTGTATGTGATAAGGCTTTTGCATCTTAATTTAACAAAATAATATCCTTGACGATTAACATTCATCAGCCAGGCTCAAATACTTCTCTCCAAAAGATTGAAAGCTTTTCCACAATTTAATTACTGGGTCTTTGCCATCTCCAATGCTTAACATTCCATGAACCCCTCCAATGATTTCTTCATACTCAACATGAACTCCGTGTTCTCTGAGTCGTTGGGCATAATCTCTACATTCCCCGAGGAATAAATCCAAATCCCCACAGACAATATATGCTGGTGGCAGATTTGATAGGTCTTTTCTACGACTTGCACTGGCATAGTCAGGTAGTGTGTCGTCGCCAGGCTTGTTTTTTTGACCCAGGTAGGATGACCATCCGTACATATTGCTCTTATTGTTCCATAGTAAATGAGGTGGCAAGCAATCATACTGTGTATCCACACAGGTGCGGTCATCAAGCATGGGGTAGATCAGAAGCTGAGCTACAGGTAGAGGTGTGGGTCTGCCTGTACCATCACTTTCATCCAAAAGCTTTTGGCACAGTTCAGCTGCTAATCCCCCTCCAGCGCTATCACCCGCAAGGGCGATTCTAATTTGTTCGTCTTGGTCTTCATCGGTTCTCCGCGATTCCAAATGGCTACTCAACCATATATAAGCTTTTGTGAGATCATCAAGCGCTGCCGGAAAAGGATGCTTAGGGGCGAGCCGGTAGTAAGCAGCGAGAACAGGTACGTTCAAATCCTCACAAATTTTCAGGCACGATGAGGTTTCTATATGCCCGTAGGGGGACCCAACAATTCTTCCTCCACCATGAATCCAAAGTACCGCCGCAGGAACGCGTTTCTTGCGAGAATCACTTTTTGTAGAAAAGTATACCCCAATTCCGGCTACATTTTCCTTGGTGATGTTTGGAGGAATACGCGGCAACGGTATTATCTTCGTTACAGTACTGAATAATGTAGTTTTGAACCACGAATCCAAATTCATTTGTGGCATTCTCGCAATAAATTGAAAATCTGGATGGAGCCGATCGCACCAGTAGTTGCTGTCATACAAGGTTACCGCCGTGTTGGATGCCATTTCATCATTTGTACTGTTGACGACGCCGTCAAGGATCTCTGTCTCCTGAGGCATGGTGTTTTGTGAGTCGCCGTGTTGCAAGTCTGTTGCAGCTAATCATGGGACAGCCCAGAGTCCCGGGACTCCGGAGATGATATCTCCGTGGTCCCGGGACAACTGGATACCAATTCTATGAACTTTTAGACATAAACAACATTTCATATCCCAGTACTTTTGAAATTCTGCCTACAATTTCACGTGGCCGTGGTAAATTTCTACAGGGCTTTTGAAATTCTGCCACCCCTGGCAGAATTCTTGGACGATTCCTATGTTAAAATTTAGTACAAATCCCTTGGGCCCAGAGGTTTTAACAAAATTAGAGTTCGAGGCTCTGTGCCAAATTAAAGCAATGCCAACAATGGTTTTCCTTAAGCCCCGGGATTGATTCCAAGGTCTACATACTACTCACATACCAGTGGTCACTGGTATGTGAGTAGTATGTAGGAATTTCATCTCACTCACCTCTCACTCACGCTCTCTGATCGCACCCTCACCTCCAACTGCTAATTTCATCGCAACATGCTAATTTCATCGCAACATGTTGCTTCAACGCAAACAAGAGTACTGAAACAATCGCTTCATCGCAAGCGATCATTTCAATCTTTGCCAGCATTGCACACGGTCCTTTCTTCTAGAACGCGCTCGTATCATCTGAAGAGCTTGTTTTCATCAAAACGATTGTTTCCAACAAAACGATCGTTTCCAATAAATCAAACAATTTTGATCGTTCAATCGCAGCGATCCAACACGCACTATCCATTGCGAACAATCCTTCAATCGACGAAGGATTTGTCGCAAACGATCATCTCATTGTAAGCGCTTGTTTCAACGAGAACGAATGCGCTCTCATTCAACGTACGATGGATTGTGAACCATGTATGCATTGTGAACGAGATTAATCAGGTCCGTGCCTTTTTTCGTCCATTGGTTCTTTTGCCTTTGACGATCGAGTTCCATTGCTAACTATTGCTAGCGTACTAATGACCTTTCTTCATTTCCATACGTTTGAATCAAACTAAAAGATATCATAAACCAAAATTACCAATTTGACTAATCATCACATTAGAAAGCATCTTTTCATTTCAAATTGCGATAGTAGTCCTGTGTTTGTCTAGACAAAATTTATAGTAGTCAGCAAATATTGTCACTCTTATGAGCATCTGCAACTGTTTGTACCCCGCTACATGTAGCAACCACCCTCTGAACGCCCTTTGCAGATGTAGATTCAGATCAGGTGCAGTTCTGGGGTGGTTGCCACATTTAGTTGCTACAAAACATGTGGTCAGAGGGTTGCATTTGTTGCTCTCCTGACACGGTTCAGCAGTCATCTGCGCACACCATACTTGCAGGAACCCCGTCAAGGACTAAAGACGTTGCCTATGTAAAATGTCAGAATTGTAGCTCCAAAATTTGCAATTTCTGTGTCAGCAGTCTAACACAGTTAGTTGCATCAAGCAACAAGGATTTCCAACAAGACGATCCTTCAATCTTGGCCCTCAAGTCCATGGCAGTAGACCATTGATGAACCACAGGTAGACTTTGGATTTTGCTGCTCATTTAAGCAATCCATTCCATCCTCTACCAAGAGTACCATTGTTACTCCTCCTCGGGCTCCTGAGTTCTCAAAAGAAGATCCATCTGATACTGATTTTGTTTTGATCAGTGATGAATCCGCCAACAAGAAGTGTTGTAGATTTCTCAAGAACCACAAGGATAACGACCCTTCCACTGTTAACTTCCTTTCTGCTTACTTCCAAGATGATGCTCCACCAGCATCAATGACACAGTTGGGCTTCTTAACAAGAGTCGTAAAAAGTCCTGAAGGCCAAAGTACACAATGAATAACTTTCAAGGTGCTTTGGTATTTCCACCATTTGGTCTATTGGTGAAGGCAGATGCAACAAATCATCACTTAAGTTGCGATCATATGGCTTTGGCAGAATCATCAGAAGACTGCACCAAGGCAGTCATTCATGGAGTTATTTCTGACTTGAATGCCAAGACAATTCAAAATTATGTTGATGTTGAAAAGAAACTCCTTCAATCAATGACAAGTGACAAAGATTGCATCGTGCTCAAAGTCACATTGCCAGAAGATGTCACGAAAACAATGAATGTGGTTGTTGATGTCTTCATCGTAAAACAAGCAAAAAGTGTTCAGAATTCCAAGACTGGAAAGGTGATACTGATTTTGATCCGGAGTTCATCTCAGATCTACAGATATTTGGGCAAAGCGATATCTCGTATGTGTCTGTTTCTTTGTCACCTTGCTTATATTCTTTTATTTGAACAGAGTTCAATCTCATTCTGCCTTCATTTTTTTATTTTCAGTGCCGATTGCAATGTCACCATAATTCTCAGGGAGTTTACATTGGAGGATGAAGCCAAAGCACCAAAGCTACTACTTCTCCATCCCAGCGGTATGCTCTGCAATGAAGTCTTCACCAAACAACAATGCAACACCTTCGGGCACAATATCTACAATAATGTTAGGTCTTTAGCAGGCAGAAGAGGGTTTGAAATAAGAAGGACATGTGGCTCGTCCGGCAAAGTCAGCCACAAGACAGACAAGGATTTATTGAGATTTTTGTGTCACCGTGAAGCAATCTTACCACGATTTGCACACGGTTGCGCAATCATTAGAGCTGAAGACCGTTATTTATTTTGCTATGCTAAAGCTACCCCAGCTACTGAGAACAAGTTCGTCATGTGGAGTTATTGTCCTCCTCAGCCAGGTGGTGCCTTTGACATGCCAGACTCCTGCATTGCAATGTTTCCTCCCATCGCAGAAATGATTTACCTGAAAGCCTTTTCGATTTCCGGTATTGTCACTCTGAGTAAATACTTTCAAGAAGGTGGCAAGCCTTCTGTTGCTACTGGTCTGTTGAAGTTTGAGCTTGCCAGTTTGGAACATGCCAGGAAAGTATTCAACGATTCTCATCCTGAAGAAGCTATGTACTCTTTGCTGCTTCAACAGCTTCAATCATTACAGTATGGTAGCATATTCCGTAGGAATGCATTGTGATCACTTTCACCATGGAAAAGAAAGTTTGGAAAACAAGATGTTGTTTTGTTTGAAGCCAAATATTGGTAGTGGTGTGGGTAGGGGTGGATGTCTGTTGGCAGTTCGTACGTGTATTGTTTGCTTGATTGGTAGTTTTTGTGAATTATACAGTATGTTTATCTAAACGCAGTTGTTTCTCTAAAGCTGATTAATCATCAGTGTAGATTAATAACGTCAAAAGAGGACAAGAAAAATGAATACCATATTTTGCAATCACTCTTTGTTGTTAACATTAAGCTTCTTTCCATTTGAGATTCATAATCCATTAACTGGCTATCAGTTTCGTCTTTGGGTACATTTACACAAATGTGCCGCCTACAACACTTTCATTTGTATCAACTTTGATTTCGGGCAATGTGTCGACTACAATGTTTTGATTGGTAGCAACTTCGACTTCGGGCAAAGGAGGTAACACTGCATCCTCAAGTCCATTTGGACTCCATCCACCATCCACCTATCTGTGGGGGTACAATTGCCAACAAAGGGCCAACCATGACAGAGCTATTATTCAAGGTATTACTTGACATCTTGATGTAGTATCTTGATGTAGTTTGACTGTTTTGATGTGTGTATGCGAAGAAAAAGTTGGAAGCAACTGCTTGCAATGTGGAGGTTAGGCAAATGTTGCTGTGTTATGTGAGGAAAGGTTGGAAGCAATTGTGGCCCATGCCAATGTTTCGTTACTAAGGTTAGACAACGATCGCACAGGAATTAGTACAAAATGAAATTCTGCCGACCGGCAGAATTTCGATGCTTACGATATAGCACAAAACCAAATTCTGCCGTATCGGCAGAATTTCAAAGTACTGGGATATTTCATGCTTACTTTTTGACATAAAGAATAATTCTTTCTAACTTTTGGACATAAAGACTATCACCTAATCAACTTTTAGAAATAACACAGTTGACCTGCTGATAAAATACAAGGGAAAGGAGGCAGTACTTTACCGAGAGGACTCAAGATCCTCTGAGGTCTCGCGTATCTTCCAGAAGATCTTTGAAGATACATAGGAATTGTCGAGCACAAAGAGAACATTGACAATTCACGTAGGAACCGTCAAGCATACACACATTGTCACCGGCACCACCATAATTCTAAAAATACCAACCTCTGCATCCGAATTGCATCTTGGGGATAGCAGGCCATTAGTAATGTTGTTTTAACTAGCCTTGGCACCATGTCCGCCCAGCTCTGCCGGCGCTCTGGTCCAGTACCATCAAATCAGTTTATCAGACCCAACCAATCGATCGTGATGATCGACACCATCTCTGCCACCCAAAGGCTGGTGGCAAGATGAAGTGGATTTGGGATCTCCAATGAGGTCACCACCGCCATTGCCGGAGGCATAGCCAGCGAGCTGGCTCATGAGTTGATAGCAGCCCTCGTGAGCCGCTGATGAGTTGATGGCATCCCTCATGAGCCGCTTTGGTACTCTCAGAGGCGAGGATGTTACTGCCATCCTCAACCTCTATGTAACCACACCAAGTGTGGCCAAACCGGCTGATGCCAACAATGATCCCGGGGCATCAAGCCTGTCTGATGGACTCAAAAGGCTCTGTCCACCCTCGCCAAATGAGGCAGATGGAGATGAAGCCGCCGGTTCTCCTGGTGCCAGCATAAAAGCTGTGCCCAAAGAGAAAGGTGTCCTCTCCTCTCCCAAGAATGACTCATCCATGGATGAGTCCCCTAGTGGTGATGGGCGCATCTTCCCAAGCAAGCTTCCAGTTGACTCTCACTTCCCACAGTGATGTACCTTTGGCCGACAGCTAGGGAAGAAGGGAGGCAGCAGTAAGAACCTGCATCACCTCTCTCCCCGCCTCAAGGGAATGTCCGTTGGAGGGAACCGGATGTCCCCGTCGAGCAGGCTGGTGAAAGCCCCCGGGCCGACTGCCTCACAGGCTGGAAGGCAGCAGGTCAGGAAGAGAACAATGGTCCCTATGGCTGTTAATGGACCTGAGGACAATGATGACATCAAAAAAGCGGCAGATGGGAACCTTGGAGGGAGCAATGCACCTTCCCCACCCACTGTACCTCCCGCCAACCAACCCAATGGTGGCAGCACCGCTGTGCCTCACAGCGGTGGAGGCGACCCTGATGACAACGGGAATGATGAAAGTGACTAAGAGGATGATGACACTGAAGACACCAGTGTGGGATTTGCTGAGTCATACTCTGTTCTGGAGGACCCCAAGAGTGCAGGGACATGCAATTTTTACAAGGCCCAGACCCCAAGTGGGAAGGCCTTCCCTGACCAAGATGCCAACAGCATAGAGGTCTAATTTGGCTTGTCCAGCAAGGGTGGCCTTGCTGAGTTCCTCCACTAGCACTCGAAGGAGAAGTTTACCCAGTGGGAGAAGCATCACCCCAACAGGGACAGAACTGAGAGGGCGATGGCTTTGTCACCCCTGCAACAGGAGCACATCTAGTGTGCCACTTGGGCCCGTGGCATTGATGGTGTGTTCCCCGGCCAAAGGAGTACTTCTTGGTCAAAAACTTAAAGACCAGACACTCTGAGCCCAACTGTTGCCTAGATTTCTAGGAAGTGTGTAGATGCTTGTACCAACAAGTAACAATATTATGCTTGTAGACTTTTGAATTGTAGGTGCTGTGTTGTATCAGCTTGATAATCTAAAGACCAAATTAAATGATGACTTAAAAGGTCTATCTCTAAGTGATGCTCTGTTCCTGAAAGAGCATGCAGTCGGACTTAGATAGATGAAAAAATATCATAAATTAGTCGTGTCAGGATTTTTCAGAGATATCCAGACACGACACCAAATATGCCCCTGTGTTCGTCCCACAAACACAAATAATACTAGCTAGTTGTCAGCACAACTGGCTGTACTAAGAAACATGAACACGATAATCAACATGTCACGTGCAGATGGCACGATCATGATCACCAGGATCGCACGATCTTGAGCGATCAAACAGCCTTGAGCAATCGCACGATCCCAACACTCCCTCTCGAGTGCATGCTCATTTGATCTACCACCCTAACAGCTTCCTTCTCCAAATACTCATAGGTTACCCTGGGCAATCCCTTGGTAAACAAATCTCCTAACTGCTCCACAGTGTCAATCTTGATTAGCTTGATCTTCCTCTTGACAATCTGCTCACGAAACCAAATCGTCTTGATGGCATAGTGTTTGCTTCAAGGCGTAAACTGAGGTGGCAAGGTCTCTGCTAGTACCAGAGCTCCGGCAGTGTCTTCATGGATGGACACATTCATTGTTGTTTCCTTCAGCGGTAAGCCAACCTTTGTCCCAATCAGCGTAACCATGTCCATAATAGGAAACAGCTCAGACAGCTGTGGCCTAGTACCACAATCTCTGCCTCCACAGTGGACAATGCAGTCTCAGTTTGCAACTTGGATTGCCACAAGACTGGACAATTGGCAACAGTGATGACAAAACCAGTTCTGCTCTTCACACATGATGGATCACTTGAATTCTCATGGCCATACAATCCAGCAAAGACTGCATCAGGATAGCAGTCAACCTTCAACAACTTGGATGGATTCAACACAAGGCCATGATTACGAGTTGCCTTCAGATATCAACCAATTCTTTTGAGAGCCAACTCGTGAGATCTCTTTGGACAGGACATGTATCTTGCACAACAGTTGACAGCATAGGCATCTGGTCTGGTGTGTCAAGCCAAGTACAGGAGCATTCCAACAACACTGCTGTAGCTAAACTTGCCGAACGCAGGTTCACTATCAGCATCCTTGACCAAAGGTTTCGCTTCAGCTGGAGTGAACTTCCCTGAGGTTGTTCCAAGATCTAAGCCTAGAGTTTCTATCACCCAATCAATCAAACCAGTCTGCTTCATTTCCGTGAAACCAGTTGCCTGATCAGTCTCCATCCTGACTCCAAGGAACCCAGCTGCATCACTCTCTTGCTCAAGCGAGACACCGGCAGCAATCAGTTGGTTTCCCAAAGTGTCTATGTCAGCCTCATCCACTGCCAAGAAGATCAAATCATCCACATAACACATGCAGATAACTTTTCATCAATGAAAAGACAAGGATCAAGTGTTGAATGTTCCAAACTGCATAGGTTCATTTTCTCAGTGAGATAAAGCCAGAATGCTCTCAGGCTTTGGCGTAAACCATACTGCGTTTTCTTGAGTTTCAGAACCTTTCCTTGTTTTCTAAAGCCACAAGGCATCTCCACAAAGATGTTCTCTCCTTCTTCAACATCAGCATGAACAAAGGCAGCTGTGATATCACCCTGCTTGGACTTCAACCCAAGTAAGGCTTCCAAGATAAGCATCAATCAAACTGTTGTCCACTGAACAACTGGGGCATAAGTCTCAAAGAAGTCAACGCCATAAACTTGTTGGTCACCACAAACACAAAAGCGAGCCTTGAATTTCTTGATGAGACCATCTGGAAAGCGTTTGATCCTGAATGCCCAGGTAGAGTTGATCACATTAGCTCCCTATGGACGGTCGACTACTTCCCAAACACCCATTTTCTCCAGTGTCTCGATTTCATTGACAGAAGCCTTCCAGTATTTGTTCGGCAAAAGGACTCTTCATTGCTTCCCACCAGTTGAGATTATCGGTCTTGGAGGCTTCAGCTTTGGCCTTTAAGAACAGTGGATGGACCCAATCGACAATCAATTCTTGGATAGTACCAGCATATCCACAACTGTTTGCAGCCAAAGTGATATCAAAGGACTCGCCAATAACTCCTCAACTGTAGGAACATCATCCCCCAACTCCATCATGTTCAACAATCTATCAGCTTCTTCCATCCATTGCTTAACTTGTTGGCGATACTTCATGCATTTTTGAGCAACTGCACACTTGTAGGCTCTGACTGGAACATCCTGGTTCTTGCAGCATACAAAGACATTGTAACGCTTGTTGTTGAAGTCAATGGCCAGAGGGTCTTTCTTATGTCGATTCCTCCTTGGATACCTTGGACTGGGCGACTCAACATCATCTTGCTGTGGCTCAAAACCAACATATTCTTCCCCAACACTAAGATCTCCACCTGATGGGTGGACGTCTCCCTCTTGATGCAATGGAGCAATGGACTCACAGGCAGATTCATCATCAGAGTCATCATCATCGGAATCAGACACAACCATCAAAGGTGGCTGTTGATCATTGCCATCATCATCATTGTTGGTATCACCGGGAGGCAAGGTTGGAACAGGGAGTTGGATGCGCTTAGATCGCTCCCTCTCTTCAGTGATCTCCCTCTGGCGATGAAGATGATCACACCTATCTCTTTGCTCAGATTCGTCCAACCAAACTTCATCCAATGGCGGAGGGCGATAAACAAGATTGCCAACAGAGTCAAATTCGTCCTCAGCATATACATCCCTATTATACTCAAAAAGCTCATTACAGATCCTATCGACTAAGACATCATCTTTTCCAGAGCTAAACACAGTTTGAAACAAATTGTCAAAAACAACATGAAACTGAGGAGACACAAAACCAGTAGATAGGTTTTGAACATTGGCAACAAGAGACGAGTGCTCATCAGAGAATCCTAAAAACTGCCCAAGTCATGAGCGGCGATTCCACTTGGGTATCTTCTTTCCATCTTGGAGTTTTGGATCAAGGACAAACACTGGGCATCCCCATATATGTGATCGAAGTAAGTCTCTATGATCAGTTTTTGTCTTGGTAAGAAGCTCCAGAGGAGTAAGTCCTGATGTGCTGTTTGGGATGCGATTGTAGAGCCAAGCTGCATGTTTGACTGCAAATCCCCACAAAGCCAAATCATCAACACCTCTTTCAGACCAATGAAGAGAGACATGGACCAAGAAAGTGCGAGCCATATTCATGATTGTTTGAATTGCTCTCTCATCTATTGAGTTTTGATGCTTTGCGCCTACGCCAGAGAAGCTTTGAGACTGATGTTTTATCTTGCAATCATCACGGAACATATCCACAGTGAAGACTCCATTATCACTGTGCATATGTTTGATCTCAGCAGCAGCCATTTCCCATAACCATTCCTCAAAACAAACCTTGGACATGACTGTCTCACCAGCACCTAAGGAGACTTGACACTCAACCCAAATAATGTCTGTGACAGCATCCTGGAAGATAGTTCCACCATGGAACTTGTTGGGATCATCTTCACGACCAAACCCAAAAACAATCTGTCAGGAGTGTTTGTAACAAACTGATCAGCTGAAACAAAGTCTCCAGTTTCATACCTATCTTGAGACAAGACAGCTTCCTTCTCGGGAATAGCTGTGCTCTTCTTTACCTGAGGAGAGAGCCACTTCTGGCGTGCTAATTCACGTGAGTGACATTTTGGAATGGGACAGTTGGGAGTGGATGAAAACTTAGGAGGGATGACAGAAGGTAGTATGGTTTTGCAACCATTGTAATCAACTGCCTTGTTCTCCCTCATCATCTTCTGGATTTGACCCATACTAACTCCAAGTTTCCAATGCCAAGTTAACAGTTCCTTCTGAGGACCAGAGAGATTGGCATTATCCTCCGTGTCAATGCATGGACAGATGATATTATCCCAGACATCATCCAACAATTCATGAACAGCCGTATTAAATGTAGACTGAGGAGAAGGGAACTGAAGCATTGAATCAACCCCTGATAGCCCACAGAACTCCAATCTGGAAACAAAATTCAAACCAATCTCACTCTGTTCCTCAGCAGACATGGAGGGATTCCAGACCATGGGCAAGTTGGAAGGTTACGAGTCAGTTGGAATCACAATGTTATGTCCTTCAAATGCATGACTATCCGATTGCCACTGACAGTGCTATGCTGGCCGTGCATTGATGATCTGCATGGACAGATGACAGACATCATCCAACAATTCATGAACAGCCGTATTAAATGTAGACCGAGGAGAAGGGAACTGAAGCATTGAATCAACCCCTGATAGCCCACAGAACTCCAATCTGGAAACAAAATTCAAACCAATCTCACTCTGTTCCTCAGCAGACACGGAGGGATTCCAGACCATGGGCAAGTTGGAAGGTCCCGAGTCAGTTGGAATCACAATGTTATGGTCCTTCCAATTCATGACTATCCGATTGCCACTGACAGTGCTATGCTGGCCGTGCACTGATGATAGGACTGTGGACTGAATAGACGTATGTCTGCAGTAGGAAGCTCAATTAAATCATGAAAACCTGGATAAAGGATAGGTGGGTGATGACCAGGCCAGGCCCACCATCCTCGTGTAACATCTTCTTGAGGTCAGAGAGAAGGCAGTGGCCACAATTTGTTCATGACGTTCGCAGACAGCTAAAAGCTTAGTCTTATCGATGGAGACCATACAAAGAGTGTTTGGACCAGCAGATGGATTGGCAACAGGAGGAAGGGTAGGAAGTGGCAGAGGAAGGGTCTGGTGGAGGAATGGTCTGGCGCTGTTACTTGGCAATTTGCTGATGGTAGGGATAGGTAGCAGGTAGAGCTGAAGGAAATGAAGATGGATTCGATGAAAAGGCGGCACGAAAGCCAGAGGAATGGGTACAGTTCCATCCACAACTCTTGCAGAACATATGCCAGAAGTTGTTGAATTTCACAACTCCACTACCCAATGGTTGTTGGTTGCCCTTTTCGCCACAAAACTTAGACCGTTCATATTGATTTCCATTTCCTTTGCCACTTCCAGACCCAGACCCAGAGCCAGAGCCAGAGCCCCCAGACTTCTTCTGTCTCTCTTCTTCCAATTTCTTCTTGTTGACTGTAATCCAAGATTGGTCCTTGGGTTCCTTGCACTTGTTGACACCATGATCACCATTACAGTTCCAGCAACTGTGGACACAGCCACTTGGGATATGCCAGTGGTTTCCTGTAGATAGGGAATTGTAGAGGTCAGTGGCTTTCGCAAGCATGAGGAGGATAACCCAGTGTAAGTGGTAGAGGTCTGTTGGGAATGATAGAGAGTGCTGTCCAACTTGAAGACCTCAGTGGACTTGGTAACAGAACCCTTCGCAAGTCCATCCATGATATCACTCACTGCCTCATCCGACAAGGCATCAACTCGTGCAAGACTCTTGACCACAGCAGTCACCTTCTTTGCTGCTAAGAAAACATTTTTGCCCTTGATCTTAGCAATACCATCTCAACCAAACCTAGAACCTAGTCACCACCAACTTAAGTGCAGTGACTACATCAGATGTCATCTGGAACATGTGGGACATGATGAGATACAAATAAGTGGCACCACCTCTCTCAAATGAATCTAGTGCCTCAAAGGCATCCTTGATCCCATCTCTCAGTTCTTGAGTGCATGAATTACGAAGGTAGGCAAGAAGCCACGTGCTAGACGTGCGATTCTCATCACCTCCTTGGTGGTTAATGTTGGGTTGCCACTTCTTAACTTGTCTAATGGTGAGGTGAGTCCAATCCTCGAATAGGTTGATTGTCTCTTCACCATATTTGTCCCAGAGATCACTGGCAGATGAGTCTTCCACCTTTCGTACCAACACAATCTCCATCATAACTAATAGAATGCTTCTGTGCATCCTCGATCTTTGCATAGTTACCGACAAATTGCTCTTGAATGTTTCGGTAATTACCATTCCCAGGATCTGTCTTGCCATCTTCGTTCTTGGTGACAAAATGCTTAGCAGCACCAAGCTTGGGACTCAGGCCAGTGGTTGCCAAGGCGTAAGCAGACAAGTACTCCTTGGATCCCTCAGTACCACACTTGTTCTTGGGAATGATCACTTCGTTCTTTGCAAAATCAACATCTGTGATGGGGTTGGTATCCACAAAGAAACCTGTGAGTTGCTTGACCTTGGCGGTATCAGTTGACTATTGCTGTCGGCGTGCACTCCGATATCAATAGCTGAACTTGCTTCTTCTATGAGGTCAGGAAACCCAAACTGTCGAGTAGAAACAGCAACTGTAGTCTCTTGCGACTGAGCCAAAGTTGGTGATAATAGCTCGGCAAACTCTTCTAAATCTTCTAAAGTAGAATAATATGCTTCGTCACTCATGCCCAAAGCTGTAAACCCTTGACTATGATGTCACCTTGCTCTTGCAGCACCAGGGACAACATACTTGATTCAACCAGCACTACAAGATAAAAGAACACCTTGAAAAACACCCTAATCATAACCAAAGCGTAGACTCAGCTTCAGGAACCTTGGGTTTGTAACCTCTAGGAAGTGTGTAGATGCTTGTACCAACAAGTAACAATATTATGCTTGTAGACTTTTGAATTGTAGGTGCTGTGTTGTATCAGCTTGATAATCTAAAGACCAAATTAAATTATGACTTAAAAGTTCTATCTCTAAGTGATGCTCTTTTCCTGAAAGAGCATGCAGTCGGACTTAGATAGATGAAAAATATCATAAATTAGTCGTGTCAGGATTTTTCAGAGATATCCGGACACGACACCAAATATACCCCTGCGTTCGTCCCACAAACACGAATAATACTAGCTAGTTGTCACACAACTGGCTGTACTAAAAAACATGAATACAACAGTCAATGTGTCATGTGCAGATGGCACGATCATGATCACCAGGATTGCATGATCTCGAGCGATTGAACAGCCTTGAGCAATCACACAATCCCAACAAGATGGAATGCACAGAGTAAGGGAAGATCACCATCAAGATGATTCTGGACCTCACGGATATTCCCAAGTGGAAAGACCAGGGACATACTTCCATGTCCAATTACTTCCAAGATGTTGAGAAATTCTTCTCTCGACACTATGGGGTAGAGGGCTTCCTCCTGGATTGGTGGTTTGATCGACATTGCCCGCAATCTGCTGGAGCTTGGTTGAAACCGTATGCACTCAAAGCAAGGGTACGAAGCCTGACTTCTTCTGCCTTTTGGAGACTGACCACATGTGCAGGTATTTCATGAGGATTGTGCTGTGGAATGATGAAATCCACTTCCGGTGTGATGACCCGAAGGTCAAGGCAGATTGTGAGAATGGGAACTGTTCTAATTGCTGACACCATACCTTCCACCGTGATGGCGCTCCAACAAGCTTCATTGGACTGGAAGATCTTCCTGGACAACCACTGGGAAGCTGCGCCTGGTAAATGGTAAAGTGGTGGGGGCTATCGAAGGCCTCCATTACTCTGAAGAGATATAGAAGGCCATGGCCCCTGAGCAGAGGGTGCAGTACCTGTCACTTCGCAAAGCCACAAGTGCCAAGCACACCTTAAAGACCATAAACAGTGCAGGGCACAGACCCATCCCAAAGGACGTCTCAAGCCAACTTAAGTCATTGATGCAAGCAGTCCAATTTCTTGATTCCAACCCAGAGGGTGGACGCCGGTCATTGAGCCATCATGCAAGCTCCTGGTAATGCGGATCAAGTTCTCCCAAGAAAGAGCGGAGCTCAAATGATTCCCGTGGTTCCCATCAGTCAGGAGCACACGAGGGACATCATTGATGCTGATGGTTTGGACAGTTGGTAGGTTTGGACTTGACAGTCTCTGTGGGACGTAGTCTGGGGGGACTTGTTAGTTCTTTGATGCTTCTCAGCTAGGCCCTGGTTTGGGTGCACATTGACATGTGTGTAATGTGAGGAGGGATAATTTATCCTGTGCTGTTGGCTGTATCCCTAGCCAAAGTAATGTTTGAGTTAGTCTCACATGCTGACACTTGTGTTGTGGGCTGACATGCCTTTGTAGTCAATGAGCATCCTAATGTAGTTATGGTCAGTGGTTTTGACCCCTCCCAACCTCCTTGAAAAGCAAAGGCTGGGGATACTGTCGTTCGGTATACATGCCAAGACACAGGGGACCACTTGATCTTGATGATCAACCAGGACATTAATGTGCCAGAGGTTGAACATTGTCTAGTTTGTCCCATGCAATGACAGATGAATGGTGTGGTGATTCATGAGGTCCCAAAGTTCCTCACCATGAACCCCACTACCTCAACCCATTTCATCTTGATTGCTGACCCTTCCGATGATGTCCACCCGCACACCATCCCACTACAACTTCAAGGTGTTGTAAGCTACTTTGAATATTCCCTCCCTACCTCTGCCAAGTATGAGGATGCCAATATTCCTCACCAGGAGTTAACAGCTGCAACACCGGCCTGAGATCCCTATGACAAGGACTTCGTGTCTCTCAAGGACAGCCACCTTGATTTCAGGGGACACTTGATCTCTGCTGTGCAAAATGATGGTGATGGTCCATGCCACATAGTTGAGATGAGGACACTTCCAGCCAATACTGCTAGTGGAGAGGAACCCCACTGGAAACTTTCCAGTTTCCCTGCAGTACAATGCTGCCGGCATGTCTGACAATGGTAACTCTGGGAGGGTGTTGGTGCAAACTAACAACACCCCATAGACACATGACATTTGTGGAGTCCACTCGGGTAAACAGCAGAGCATCTCAATTGACCCATCTATGCATGTCTAAACATGAAACGACAGCAACAGTTTATCAACAGGCACTGTCTGTTGGTTGCCAGACACTGACAGTTGGTATATAGAAAATGTTTACAAAAAGGGCACCCTAGCAATGGATATCTTCATATTTATAGTGCTCATATTCCTATTTTATACACAGGCATGCATGCATATAAGGCTGTGAAATTGAAATACTGCGAAACAAGTCTTTTTGACATATCGTTTGTAGTAATGACAATTGAAAGTTTTGGCACCAATTAAGATATAAAGGTATCTTGTGTACTGATACTGGTTCTGCACAGAAAAAACATCCTTGACTCAACGCACACATTCTTAGTTTACTTTACCAATAACTTGCAAGCCACTGTATGAGCATAAATAATAAATCATTAAATCAAAGCCCTTCAAAAGAGCATTTCATTGATCAAAACATGTGTAACTAGCACAAAATGGCACAAAATGACAAAATAATCTTGTTTTACTGTTTTTAGGTTTTACAGTATTATATATGATGGGCCCAAATTGGACTGACCCACTGCTGGAACTGGGACACATTTTTTGTCCCATGCTGGAACTAGGTGTACATCCCCGTACTGGCACTCGCTTTCCAAAATTGATATGATGACAATTTGGGGACAGTTCTTGATTGAGGTACAGGCTTCAGTGTAGTACACATTAGGATTCTCATTTGACATAGGTAAACAGGCCATCTATATTCTCATTTTTGAGCCCAGTTCCAGGACTGGGTGCCCCATAGTGGCAAGGTGCCAGCATGGGGACATCAGCACCCCAGTTCCAGCACCGGACAAAAAATCGGTCCCAGTACAGGCAGTCTGCGGCTGCCTTTGCTTATACATGTACAACCCACAAATGCCAAATCTTTGTTAACTTGAAGAAAGTTTCAATTAACTTAATGTGTTTAACATCAAGAAAACAATACTAAGATTGTTAACCTGTGTTTTTCAGTCAACACAATCTCCCTTTCATCCCCAAGTAAGACTAAGCTCTGCTATACCAGTCAGTGATACACCCCTTGCTGTCTCACATTTTGTTTTGTTGGGTAAGCCCTGTCACTGTCACCCAAGACACACATCTTCAAGATCTTATACTTTTCTTGTTGACAACAGGAAGAATACGTACACTGTGCCTTGTGTAGGGCCTGTTTCAAACACACAGAGTACATGAATACTGAATTTTACCTGTTTTTATGGTATTCGCCAGAACAACTGTCAGCCTTTTTCTACTGTAGATTGTTTCCCCCATGAAGACCAATCTGTACACCTTCAGTGAGCTTGTTGTCCTACCAACATTTCCTGACACCTGTCACATTTTGCGCATTTGAGCTGAGATTCAAAAACATTTCTATTACACACAGCTTGATGAGGACTAAAATTAAGCACAATCTTACCACTTTGAAACTTTTATTCTTGAGTCTTTGAAATTCAATGTGGCCAGTGGTTGTCTTTCAGTAGCTGGAAATTGAAACCAAAAACCCCATTCTTTGGATGGATCTTGGTATTCAGATTCTGTGATCTCTCTGAGCAACACTATCCCAACCTCATGAAGTATCTCCCACATAGCATTGTTAGGCTTCTTCAAATGCAAAAACTTATTTTGCAACATGCTGGAGGTGAATTGAATCCATGTCATGCATGCAAGCAAATTCTGTGCAAAGACTGTACCATACACGATCAAACACGGTAGGTTTCCCAAAATTATCAACTAATTCAATCCACACATGGAAACAAGATGGAAATACATGGAGATTTGACCATTTTTAGTGGCAAGCAGCCTCTTATTGTTTGTTATGGGAGATTGAGAATGGTAGTCTGCAGCATCAACAATAGTGCTTGAAGTAGTGGTCTTAGGAGTCTCACTGTTTGTGTTGGAAGTGGAAAGGTATAGAGGCAGAGTTGGTATGGAAACTCACACTGTTAGCTTTGGAAGGAACAGTGTAGCAGAGACAGGGCAGTTTTAGCAACAGAAGTGGGATTTTGAGTTGGCACTGTGGACTGTATTTTGGTCACCAGTAGCCTTTGAGGATGGCAGAGAACTAAATCAAAGAACATACTCCTCCACAGAGCTAATGAAATCGAAATTTGGTATGTCTTCTTTCAGTTTTGCAAGGTCTTTCAAGAAACAAACTTGGCAGATATTTAGTCTGTTATTACCAAAAATTCATTGAAGTGTTCAATCATCTTCTCCCAAATCTAGCACCAACTTCCAGAAGCCAAGTAACTTGAAATCTTACCACCCTGTCCACTTCAACAACAAGATAAACATGACCTGCAGTGGTCACCATTTGGTCTCTACTATATGAGTAGCAGTAGGCTGGGTTGTATGTTTCAGTAGGAGCTGGGGACGGGAGAGAAGTATGCCTTGTAGTGGTCATCATTGACATAATTGCCTCTTTAATGAAAGAACCCTTAGGGGTATGCAGAACGCAATTGAGCCAAGCTTTATTGTGAGACCATCCATCAATGCATGGTCAATGGACAATTTGGAAATACCTACGATATCTAACTAAATGTTACATGATAAGATGACTTGTTGCCTCATGAAGGAAGGATTTGTATGTTGTGCCTCCAACATACAATATTGCACCTGGTACTCCAATGGGTGCATTGGTTTTCTTGCATGCAAGCCCAAATTTATGTTCAATTTTCTGATTGAAACATTCAACTCCTCCATATGTGGCGGAATGATATTGTGAACCTCTAACCAGTTGACATTCTGGCCAACGTTTCCTAATCTTTAGATTAACATCATCTAAAACCTACAAGAGAAACAGGAACTTTGGTCAAATTATGAAGTTCAAAACACAGAATGACGTATTTGCTCATCTGCCTCCCACAAGCAGCCCAACCACTGAATTCTTTTCCATTGTTAGAGTGTAGAATAGACAGAGGTCCAAGCAGGTAGAATAAGTATAGAAGTGTATCCATCACTATGAAAGTCTCTTCAAGGACATCAAGGAAATGGAACTCCAAACTAACTGTTGCAGCCAATGTAATCCAAATATATTAATAATATATTAATAGTTGATATCTGGCATTGTCTCAAAATGAACATGTCAACTTGATCAAGGGCAGCAAACTGATGTTGTAGAATTGGTTGATAACCTGCAGATTTTTTGCATTGAACATTTTGAATTCATGGTATACATGTATGCTGAATATTTTGCCAACAATCCTTGATATCCTACAATATTGCTTCACGCAATGACCTGGAAAGTACACCATTTGCAGTGGTCAGGATGGTTGCTGTCACTCAAGATCTGAATAACTGTCACGACAATGACCATGACACATTGACTCAATAGATACAGGGTTTGAAGTCTCTGCTTGATCACCTTGCATTGGTTTTCAACATGCTCATCAACTTTGTCAGACTCACCCTAGCAGTGAGCCACACTGAAAGGTTTTCCAGTTATAGGCAGATGGGATATCTTTCTTTGTCATATGGATGAACTTGGCACTTCTTCTCAACCATTTGAGGCATTTTATGAGCTCATTACACTTGTGTTTGTGCATGATTCTTCAATTCTTGCCCGGCGCAATTATTTGATCTTTCAACTCATCATGGAGAGTTTTATGAGCATTACTGTTTGTCCCTCAAGATCAACATAGCACTTATAGCATGATTGGACAAGAAGTGTACTGATATTAGTTCTTGTCGGGGCTGGTAAAGACACTGCTGCTTTTTGAAGACACACAGGAATGAATCAAGGAATAATGATGAGTTACACTGAAATACATGGTGCATCAGTTGTATTCAGTTCAGTAAAATATTAATGCCATAATTTTCATTTCTATTATGGGATTTTCTTAAAAAAATAGTACTCATTAAAATCTACAACTTTTTTATGTTGATTTGAGTAATATTGATGGGGATAGCTCCACATCATTGAATTTAATTTCCCTTTAAAGATCTCAATTTTTCCACAGTATGAATAATGAGAAAGCACCTACTGTAATGAGAATTTACTGGCACAATTTTTGTAATGTCCAATCATCACCAAGAATGTACTGGATAAGAATTGCAGCCAAATCATATCATTGTAAACCATCACAAAATAATTGCTTTGGGCCTTTTACATTATGATATCACAATTGTTTACTGTTCACATGAAAATCAATATGGCATATGATACTTGGAGCAAAAAAACAAGGTTTCGAATTTTATGACAATTCTTTAACTACACTCTCCTTCAGCATTAGTGCTAAAATGTTATTTGCTTAAAGGCAATAAAATGAATGCCACTCTGAAAACAGGATGAATGTGGTAGAAATAGTGAGTTATTTGATTATCTTCCGTGACACATTTCACATAAAAAGATAACAATAACATTTTACAAGTACATATTACAAGTAGGTAACATTTGTGACAAAACATGACCACTTGTCAAGATCTGTCAAGTAATGAAATATATTAATGATTGCATGAGATTGTTATGTTTGAACAATCAATAATGCAGTTTGGTCAATACTTGCAGGCTGCTGTTCTTGGCCAAACAGGCATGGGGGCAATAATCAGGTCTTCACGCAACATGATGACCCTACATATATGCAAGAATATTCTATGATATTGCAATGTAGATTCCCTGTAAGATATTATAAAAATGAGTACACCACACAGACAATCTACTATATAGTATTTTACTAGATAAATTAGTTAAAGAAACCAGTCAGGCTGATTTCCTTCAGAACATCTACTGAAAGGGAACAATATGGGCATTCTGAATGAGACGCGTGATCAAAGATCCCATGTACTATAAGCTAAACTTGACTACAAAAATCTCTGATGTAAACTAGCCAGCAAGGCAATAAAAAACTAGTGAATTAAAAAGATGAACTAAGCACATCATGTTTTAGTTATTATAACAACAACTGTTACTTGATTTACACTGACGGAATTGTCACCAAACACAATAGAAATAGGGCCAAAAAAGGTTCTGACATTTTAATACATCTACATAAATTAAGATTAGATTATGTATGACATTTCACAATGATGAAATTGTGCAAAAGTTCAATGTTGACAGCCTACCACGGTGTCAATAAATGTTGGGAAGAGATATGTAACATGCCTGATTTGACCAGCTGCACACCATTACTCCCCCTCTTAACATTGCTTTCCTTGGTTGTTCACACAATGAAAGAGCTTTTGTAATGTTTTAATGTTACATGTAGTCAATGGATCAATAGAATGATATTCATGTTTCAGCAGCAGCAAGTTATTTCATTAAAGATTTTTGATGAAAATACTTTAAATCAGGTTAATAGTGTCAAGTTGAGATGAAATTAAAATTATTTGTTTTACTTAGAAATGCTCAAACTTGGTTAGACTTTTTCTTTGAACTATTCCTCTCTGCGTGTATTTGGTGTCCAGTTGTTGTTCTGTATCATACCTATTAAATCTGTAGACCAATGAGATAAAACTTCAAAAAACTCTCAAGAAAAAGAAACACGTGGAGTATTCCTGAATGTTTTTTCTCGAATTTCAGAAGACAGCCAACCTACCTAGGTATTTCACCAGGTTTTCTGTCTCAGTTAGGTACAATACCATACTGTGATACTATTCGCATTACATTTTTTTATATCTGCCATTGTATTATTGATTATTGAAACTTTGGGATGTTTCCATTACATCATAGTGTGTTGTGTGTGACAGACTGTTTGTCAGAACACTTCGTAGTACGTAACAGAACTTAAACTACGTAGTCTACTACGAAATTGCACCAACGTACAAAAAATAATGGAGCGCAACACTCAAAAGGACTCCCCTACAATTGACACTTATTTATTTACCTCATTACTAGAGCTGACAACAGACAGACGGCCCCGAGATTTTTTTTTTAATGAAGATCGTCGAGAGAGGTAGAGTTGCCCCTTAACTCGACATCCTTCTCGTGTCTGGCTCGATTTGGTAGCAAAATAAATTTCCAAGATGGTACGCATCCGTCGGCAAGGTTGCCCTTGCGGTGGTACAGAGCGATAACGAATGCGGTGACACGCCGCAACGCTGGACTAATGAAGCGGGTGGAAGTTGTATTTCCATCCGAGAAGTCTGTTGTAATGCATTGTGGAAGTAGAGAACTGTTTGGGTCGATGGACTTTTACGGTGTTATCATCCTATCACTTGTTGTGATTCCGAAAAGGGGGGGGGGTTGATACGCCATTTGCTACGATTGAAAGGCGGTGTCGAGAGGGAAATGAATTCATTTTCTTTTCCCGTCTTGGATAACGTAGTTGATGTGGCTGTCCACGGCTTGCTCGCTCGCAGAAAGTTACTCGTCGATAGTGAACACTCCTCCATTGAAAGATCTCGATTATTTTTGCTATCACTATCTTTTTTGTGACAAAATCGATTTCTCAAGCTTTCTGTCTTCTTTCACATCGTAACTACAGACCAAGGGTACCACTTCGTTCGGAAAGAGGCACACCAAGTCCCACACGGCTTGTCGTCGCTGTGGCAAAATTTCCTACCACATCCAAAAGAAGACTTGCTCTAGCTGTGGTTACCCTGCGAAGAAAATGAGGAATTTTAATTGGGGACAAAAGGCTAAGGGCCGTAGAACTGTTGGCACCGGACGAATGAGGTACATGAAGACTTTGACCCGAAGGTTCAAGAATGGATTTAGGGAGGGAACTCAAGCAAAGAAAATGATTGCTAGTAAGGAGTAAATCTCTAATCTCAGTACATAATAGTAATAGTCATAGTCTTCCTTTTCTCCTACACATCGTACGTCGTTTCGGTCGAGATACGATGAAGTCGACTTGACATTTAGTTCTGCTTGTAATGTACTTCGTCCCCGATGTGGGGCATAGCCTTCGTGTCTTTTTTTAATGGAACTGTGTAATTTTTAGCGCTAGCATTTAACGATGATACTATTGTGCCATGATGAATGGTATTATCAGTCGCTATCACTATCCATCATCATTGCAGCGAACACTCCTCCACCCGATTTCGGCTTGGACTTGCTAGCAACCGTCTTTTTCCCAAGCGCCGAGTGTCTCGCCGCCAGCCCACCAGGAGTCACCCAATTTGTTTTGGCAGCAGCACCCACAGATCGCGAGCCGGTGCCTGGGTTCTTCCCTGCTCCCGAAGATGATGTCTTCGACGAAACACCTGAGCCAGGAACTGCTTTCTTTCGGCTGATCTCAAGTCTAACTTGGAATGAATCCTCATCCTCGAACCATCCTCGACTAGACTCTTCCAATTCTGCAATTTCTTCCAAGATTTCGTCTTTTGCGGCTAATTCCTTTGTTTCTTTCATGGTCAAGAGTCTGCCTTTGGAAGACTGTTCTAGCTTTAACAAGGGTTGTAGCTTTTTCTTTAATTTCATGATTAAGGCATCATGTTTCAAATCATGTGGTGGTTGCGGGGTTCGACCCTCAAGCATCTTCTTTCGTGCCATAGCCTTTTCTTTCTGATTGGTTAAATTGGCAGCCTTTTTCTCTTTCGATTGTTGCAATGCCACCTGTATTTCATCGTTTAAGGAATCTATTTTCTCAGCTACTTGTTGAAGAAGCTTTTCCCGTTCACTCGATGTGAGCGATCCAGATTCTACCTGCTGCTGCATGTTTTTTTTTAGGAATTCAATTTTGGCTCCAACCACGACCGAACCCCCCACAGCATCGTAGAACTCTTGTTCTTCTTCTGCCAGCGGGGTTCCCGTCATGAGTTTGGCATCCATCCTATCGACCGTGTCTAATGCCGCCTTTAGAACTTCGGAACACGACTTTTTCTCAGACCATGAAGGGCAAACAGAGGGCAGCATCTTTTCAAGCGTGGCTTCCGATGCCAAGAGAATTTTGTGCTCCGGAGTTCCTTCCACTAGCGGAATAGCAATAGGATATTGCTCCGACGCAGTGCCATTGAAATTTTGTTCTTCCTGGTCGCCTCTGCTTTCGACAAGTTTCGGGAACACCACTACAGTGAACAAGTTCTTTCCAGTATCATGTTGCGTTTTGAACGACCCCCCACACTCGTTCACACAACTCGCACCGCGATCCTCCACGTATCCCAACTTTCTCAATGCCGCCGTGACAAGCTGCCCGGCTTTATCATCGTACTTCTGTCGCGATAATTTCCCTGCACCCACGATGAAGGTGATTCGTATCATTTGTGAGAGCGGGAAGGGAGACGAGAACGCCGAGGTGATGGTGGTTTCGATGTTCGTGGGCGAGTGGCCCGCCAAGTCAAACGTTTCGCTTTCCACTGCGGCGCGGATCGAGGCGGCCGTTCCACTGACTGGGGCTTGACTCATGCTGCTGTTGGTATTATTTTTTGAGGACGCGCCGGGCCAGTATGGCACAAAACATAGCGTTAACCATTGTTATTTCTCCCATGATATCTCCACCATAGTTTTTACCTTACGGTACTTTCAGTCGGTATAGTACCATACAATCTCTATACAATACTATCGAAGAAGTACCATACAAGGAAAAGCTAGGTGAAAGTATGGTCGTACATACCACCACCTTGCAGTAGACCCTCATTACATTGTCACAGAAGGAATAGGAGAAGAATAGGGCCTCCCTTGCTTTGGACGTGCAATATCAAACATAATCATTACTGGTAACCATGACGCGAAACAGTAAATTCATCCATATCCTCCTCCTTCAGATCTTATTTCTGTGGCTTCCTGTCCACTCCAATGACAAAACCTTCGTTCTGGCAGGATATTTGCCAGAATATCGTTCGTACATCAACGTCAACGAAACTTCGATTCATCTGACGGATTTGATGTTGTTCTCAGTTACTCCCGAAGCAGTCATGTCAAGTGACGGTTGCTGCTTGTCCTCGGATCATTACGACTTAATTCGAAAAGCGCGATCGTATAAAATGGAAGAAAATAATGAAGTTTTGCGGCTGCTAGTCACTATTGGCGGAGCAGGTAGGAGCAATGGATTTGCAAATATAGTCGGAGGCAATGTTCAACTTCAAGGCAAATTCGTAAATGAATTGATAAAGCTATGGTAAGGTTGTTCCTTTTTTGTGTCAAGATCTTTCCTCTTAGTGCTCAAGTACTCTCATGTTATCAAGTTATGTAACAGTAGCAGGGTATTTGCCAGAATATCAAGCTCAGAATACACAAAGGAATTTATAAAACATCGACTCACATGTTTGTCAAAAGCGGACTTTCGACGGCGGTGCCAAAACCCATCACCTTACATGTTGCTGTTGGAGGGTCGGAGCACATTCTACTACAAGATACACGTTTATTTTTAACGCAGTTTTCCTAGACTTCATTTGCCTGTAAAAATGGTATAATAATGTAACATAATTTCCAATAACTTATCTAGTAATTTATGACTATGCTCGTAGAAGCGTACTGCTTTCGAATCATCATTTTCTTCTTCTCTTTCTCCATAGCTCGATAAAGCCGAAGTCTTCGTCACTTGCAAGTACAATAACGTTTTGTGGATCATACACGCAGGCACATGTCTGATCTCAAAGCTTTCTCGAACGAGACTCAAGAAGAATGATATCTTACACCTCTAAACTTGTAGAGAAGCAATAAATGAAAGAACAGGAGGTGCCTCTAATTTTTCGAAGTGAAGATTGGTATCCATCAGAATGATCCTGATCGGATATCTTTCGTATGCACCTAGAGGGGTGTCATAAAACAGCTTGATAACAACCACCTTCCTCTGCTCCCTCCAAGCGCTCAATGCAATACCCACAACATCGTCACACTTTGTCCACTCCAACGTAGACATGAGAAGCAGAAGCCTTTTCTCCTGACTCCAGGTCTTATCCTCTTTTCCTCCAACAGAGAACCTGTCAGGATTGTATCGGACAAAGATGCTTGGTCGCGCTTCATTACGCATTTCCATTCGGGAAATGGCAAGGTGTTTCATACGTCTCTCATCTGCTCCATTCCCGTAAGAGCATTGGAGATGCTGATTCTCGTCAACTTCAAGTTGAAGGACGAATGATGATGCATGAAGGTCTGACTTGAATGTCCACCTAACATCAGGCCTGTAAGGATAATGATTCCCTTCCAAGTCATGCCCTGAGTCCCATATATCATGCTTTAACCCCTTAGAGAACCCATGTTCCTTGAGGTGGCGCACCACCACATCCTCGTGCCTTTCCGAATCTTCTCAAAACATTGCGTAGGCATAAGTCAACACATCAATATAGAAGATATGAGTACTAACCATGAGTTCATCATACTCACCTTCCCTGTTTGCTCTAGTCTTGTATAGATCATTTGTAGTGAATCGGATAAAACATGGATCCATTTTTAATCCAACGGAAACTGCACATTTTGCACACCATCGGATATCTTTAAAGGATCGTGCTTCATTTCTTGGGTAAAACCTGACAAAGGCATTTGTGTTACAGTCATCACTGACACAACTACGGTATTTTTGGATGATAGACTCAGATTCCAACTCCCTAGCATGGGATTGACACATATTTTTCTTGGAACCAAACCTGGCCTGCTTCTCGCAGCCCTTCACGTGACATTTGCGTCGTTGAGGAAGAGCCATTGTCACAAGATTCGATTCCTTTTTATTACACTGTCCACAAAGATACAGAGTCAATTGGTTCGCCACAAAAAATTAGCGAACATGAGCGTCTGGATGGAATCGATCTTGATTTTGAAGGAATACAATCTATTGATGAATGGAAGACATACCTAGAATTGATTATTTTTGTTGCATCTCGCCTTAATCGCCACGGCTTGATGGTAACAGTGGCGTTACACCCTGGTCAATTTCTGCCCCCAAAGGTTTGCGACGTCGTAGATCGTGTTCATGTTATGACCTATGATATGATTGACGGGTCGAAAGGACGACAAGGTCATCATGCAGAGTTGCCTGCAGTGCAAGGCGCTTTAAAGTCTTTTATTGATAGAGGGTGTCCCTCTTCAAAACTCGTTTTAGGTATCCCCGCGTACGCAAGGAATGGTCAGAATCCAGGACTAGTGAAGACGTATTCTGAGATTATAGATGACTATTTTAAAGATGGACACACGATGACGAATGAATTTCGAAAAATAGGCTTCGTGAATGGATACTATTTTGATTCTCCTGCGATGGTTGCATCAAAGGTGAAATATGCGAAATCGATAGGCTTGGGGGGTGTCTTCATGTGGGAAGTAGGTCAAGATAAATCTTCTCCAGATTATTCTGGAGGGATCCTGCTACAAGCAGCAGCAAACAGCATCTTAAACACCGATAGCATTAGTGGTGAATTGTAGCTTTTCGTGCGCTACACATCGTTTCATTTATACAGTTGTTCTCTGAATCACCTCAAGTCAGTATATCCTGGAACTTTCTCTGCATTAATTCGCACTTTCGACTCGCCCCTTCGCATTCAAGACGAGAAGTTAGGATTCTGATTTCTATGAACCTCGTTCAAAACGTAAACATCAATATAAAAAAAGTCTCACCCCATTTCGCGTAGAGGTTATGTGCCATTCTCATCTTCTGGTACCCTGAATCCAAATCACCACACATCAAATGACAATGCGCCCATCTCTCCCACGCGACGGCCTCTAAGTGAGTTGCCCGAGATTTGGAAGAATATTCAATTGACAGCGAAAAGTGTTGCTCAGCCGAAGCGAACTTCCTGTGAAAGGTCGCACACTCTGCTTCAATCAAATGTCTCATATGGTCAAAATTATTCGGCGACTTCTCACTGATTTTGATGACTCTCTCACGGGATGACTTTATCACCTTCTTAAGACGAGTCTTGTTTGATGCATTTATATGCGCGAGGGCAAGCGCTGTCATTCCCTCAAAGAATGCAGCGACGTAAAAAATTTGAGACGCCGGTCTTTGGATTTCGTGAAGCTTCTCCGAAGTGCGCCACGCAAGGTCATAATCGTCAAGAATGTATGCTATCATTACTTGCATAGTAAAAGCATGTTCATTTTCCAGTGATGTCTTGCTACAAGCAGCACAATGGCTGAATACACTTCCTTTCAACACAGCCCTGCAACGAGATGAGGCCAAGCGTCCGGTCAGATTAGCCACAACTTGTTCATAAATTTGGTTGACTCCAAGCACTGTGGTTGTATTATATTCTTTCATCAACATGCCAAATTTCTCTAACGTCGCAGCAACAAGGGTAAGTTGTTGTCCAGAGTGAAAGGAGAGCGTGCCAATGGCTTGGGCGCAAACCATTGCATGCCTCACGTCGCCTGATTGTAATCCGCAGATGTGGCCATCGAAAAGTGGTTTGATACAGTCTGAAAGATTGCTTGTAAACGTATTAATCATTCCATAAAGCAATGCTGACACTTGAGCTCTCGTGTCGGTACATTGAAGGACATCTTGCAATCTAAGAGCGATCTGACCATATTTCGCAGCTTCCGATGGAGCGTATCCAAAATATATCAAGATTACACCATACCATGCCATCGCGGTCGGCATTGTTGACGAGATTCCATATTTCATGTTGAGCTCTAGAAGCTTGAAACAAACCAATGGAGTCATGCTAGGCTTCCCAGCAGCACACAGAAGAGCAATGAAATGGAGTAATCGAAGGGCGGCATTCATCTTCTCGTCGGTCATGCGAGAAAACGCAAGCAAAGTTGCTTCGGTTTGCCCACGCATCATCTGCCTTGTACGCACCATTGCAACCTATCACAACACAAAAATATTACTTGGCCTTGACTACAATAGATATCAACGAAAATAAAATCAAGACGATGAGACTACCAGCGTTCGTGTTTTCAGGTTCTTCGACTTAATCTTCACTCCTGTCAGAGAGCCTAAATCTTTTAAGCCCAAATCAATTGCTGCTTCGAGCTGACCTTTAGTCGTCAGCAAACTAACTTTGGCCCACGTCGTGCGAAGCTGGTCCATAACTGAACCCCTTGTTCTCACAGAGACAATATCAAGCCATTCATCAGCATTTTGAATAGCGCCAGTCCAAAGGGCAACTTCAGATCCGTTCAAGTAGGCATTTAGTGTCAAATCGTATTCATCCAGCCAGTCTTTCGGAAGAAGTAGAGTAGTGCATACGACACAACTTGTTAACGCGAGAACTTGGTGATGAAGTATATGATGTAAAAGAAAAAGGTAAATCTTACCACTAGAACGTAACACATCGATGGCTTTTGCGTAAAAATAGTGAGCTCCACGGAAGGCACAGGCAGATTTAGATTCATCGCCTGCGCGAAGAAAAATCCGAGCGACTTCTATGCGATCATTCTCCTCGACAAGTCCATAACCACGTGCTAGCTGATTTGCGACCGTGAACAAAATATGTGATGGCGACGTATAAAGATTTAATCTTGAGTGAAGAATTTGCCCAAGCTTCAAGTGGAACGGTGCTTGCTCCTCGATTGGTAGAAGGGAGTAAGCCGCACTCTGCACTGAATCGTGAATAAATGACACGCTGGCACCGTCCTGACTTTCAGACAAAAGGCCATCATGGATAGCTGGTAAGATCGCATTTCTCCCTAATGAAATAATTTCAGTTTCGGTGATCTCAAGAAGTTCACTGTCAAGACATAATTCGGCCACCAAGACCCCGAGAACTTCGTAATCAATCTTGGAACCTATACATGCACAGATCTATCTCGTTGTAAAGCACCAGAAGTGGTGAGATGTGAACAGAAAGAAGTCAGTTTGTAATTGATACAATTGATGCTGGAACGTACCAAGAGAGTCCTCTGTGTCAACTCAGAGAGCCTTTTGATTTTATGAGACGTCATGATGGTGAGACTTCTCAAAATCGTGTTAGACTCCTCGATCTTTTGAATGTCCCAGGTCAGGCTATCATTGTCAAAAGATATCAGACCGTTGTCCAAGAGAGAAATGATTTGCTGTCGAACCATTAGGGGATCTGTTTGACACCGAATACGCATAGTTAATACGTGACAAAAATGGTAAATAATACATCAATGCAACTTTTGCATTCGACTTACTCCCATTTGTAACACGACAAAGGAAATCGGATAATGATCTGGAACTGCGGCGTGCCTTTTCCCCCAGAAATACAGAGACCATCTCGTAGACATCACTATTATCCAAACCGTGAAGCGTTACTTCTGTCACATTATTTCTGTTCTCGAGACTTTCAACGAACTGATAAAATGGATGATCCTCGGGTACCGGACGACAAGTAAAAATGAACAAAAAAGGATTCTTCGCACTTCCTGCTAATGTTTTTAGAAGATCCAGAGAGGATGTATCCGACCACTGTTTGGGATTTAAACATACATCAAATAAAATTAAACTTTCCACAGGACGAGCAAGAGAGACGAACCAGGATCGGCTTTACCTGCATGTCGTCTAGCAACAAAATTATTGGATCTCCGATACTCGATATTACTCGAATGAACTTCTGCATAAGGTAGTTCAGTCTATGAAATCTGTTCTTCGTCGATGTTGAATCATCTTCCGAGTGATGGGAAGAAACATAATTGATAATATTTCTTAAAGATGGTATCGCCTCACATAAGAGGGATCCTTCGTTTTTATCAAGTGCCTTATTGAGACCTTTGACCACTTGGTCTCTATCTCCCGGCCGTTTTTCCAGCAAGGAGCAATATTCTCTGAAAGCGTTTGTAATCCCCGAATAAGGAAAGTTTGCTCCGCCGTACGATGACTGATCGAATTTACCCCGTATAAAGAATCCTTCATCATCGACAGCGTAGGAACGCAACGTCTCTGCGAGTTTTGTTTTGCCGAGACCAGAATCGCCGTAGATCACAATAAATTTGCGGGGCTGTCTTGATTCAATGTAAGCGATGCATAATAGCTGTTGATTAAGATGGACTCCTCGGCTGAACGTCCATACAGACGGTCTTCCCCGTGGCTTGGCAGGGATATCTTCTGTCGCAATTTCTCTCGTAGGTCACTATGTTTATTTGCCATAATGGTTGATGAAAAACTCGTGGCAATCGAGTTTAAATGATGCATGACCTTGCATGACCTCCTACCCTCTTCCTACCGTGACTGATAGAAGTGTAGCTGGTTAATGGTCTGTACAATACTATACATTTTTTATGTGTGCTAGCAGGACGCATCATTTGAGGGCGGCTGTTTTGCCATTATGCGATAAACCCGAGCCCGGCTGCCACTGTCAGGCCATCCCTGCAGGCAGATGAATTTCACCACTTTTTTGACCACCCACCCCTCCGTCTTTGCCTGACCGTCGCCCCGGTGGGTACCCTCATCTGCAGGCAGAAAAAAAAACGAACGTGTCCGTGCACCCCATTTTGGTTCAGTTCCACGCTATCTAATCGTGAACTTGACAGCTGTTAATACGTCATGACCACTTTAAGACAAGAATGGTGTGGTAGGTATGTGTGTAGTATATACGAGGTGCAGTACCAAACACGTACAAACCGAGAAATAAAACCAGAAACAAGCGAATTTGTGACGTCAACATCTCTAATGAAAGGGGGTGGGTATTTCGGGGTGGTCAAAAAGTGTTTTCTGCAGCACTGGCGACCGAGATGCAGAAAATATTTTTCGACCACCCCCAAAAAACCATACTCATAACCCATTAGGGTGGTTTTTTTTTTACGTGGGTGGATAAAAAATTCTGCCTGCAGGGATACCCTCACTCCAACAATGATGATAATACCATACCATACTACACTTTTATATGTCATAACAGTATAGCACAGGTACAATGTGTCATCACTTTATCATGACCTGTTCTGTGGAGTCTTTATACCATACCACGTGGTGGAAGATCGTGGACTCCTCCTCAAGTTGTATGGTTATAGTACAAAACAATAAAAAATATATAAAAGGGGTCTGCCATTCGGAGCCCTTTCAAGACTGTGAAAAAGATTTTTTCAAAATCTTGTTGTAGCAAGATTTTTCAAAATCTTAGTTATTTACCAGCAGCCGATGCAAGATTTTTTGTAGCTTGCTGGACAGAATACGAGTTGTAGAGACAGAGGAAGACGTACTTTTGAAATAAAGTGCTTGTTGTAGTATGCCACTTTTCTACACTTAATTAATATGTACGATAGTAGTTGCAACTGGGCATGAGTGCCTCGCATGCTTCGCGAGCGCCTCACGCGCTACGTGCTTTCAATTCTATACAATACACACCATAGCACTGACTTTATTGTTGTGGTGTCAGTTCAAGCCATATGGTTCTTGACCGTCTGACAATCAAAATTCACTCCAAGTTCCAATCATACTTTCGCAATCAAAAAAACTACATTACCTCGAGGGGTTATAAAAAATAATCCCACTTTACACAAATTTTGTATGAACTGCACATCAGTAGGTGATATTTCATTTCATTGCTTAAACTGATCACTGTGCATTTTTGTTCGTGTTTGAAACAGTTGTAGTCGCCGTTGTGTAAGTATATTGTCACGAATGATTTGTCAGTCACTGCACGGCCCTTGTTTTCTAATATGCTATAAAATTACAGCCAAATTTCTTTCATTACATTGTCTAGTAGCAAATAGTACTAACACGCTCTACCTTTTAGATATTGTAGTGTCTTATCCACTGATACCTGTCACCTAAAATGTATATTATGTACCCATATTCATAGGCATTGGTATTTATTGTCGTTACCTCAATGTTTTACTATTGGGTAATTCATGTGTGTGCTGCCTTCCTTGGATATGGAGCTGTCTCTCATGCTCCCTCTCAGAAATTTTGCCCTAACAATTTGCTATCCATCGAAGTCTTAGGAGTCCAAATTCACAGGATGGTACGTGGAGGCAGACTGAAATAACTGACTCTTTTTGTTACATAAGAAAAATACCGTATAATGAGTAAAGAGAAATTAATTCACTCTTTTGAAAATGGTTGGGATATGAATTTGTCAATAGAGTCCAGCTGATGTTATAGCAAAAGGATTCTCTGTCTCAAACAACTTTGTAGAAGTCGTCGTTGTGTTTTGTTGGAGGTTTTTGGTTCAATCATTTAATCTAATCTATGCTTCAGCCTCTATATCTGCTGCCTGTGGCAATATATATATGTATGACAAAAGTTTCTTTCCCGTAGTTGCCATTGTGTAGAAGTATGCCATATTGGCAACAATCTCTGCATACATAAGTACTTCAAAACACTCTTTGTGTTGTGTAGATGAGGCTGGTGGTATCACATATTCGTTAGTGTGCATTGTACTGTGGCATCATACCATTGTTGATGGCTAGAACACCATATACTGTAAAATGTACATAAAAAAGAGACTACAAAGTTGGACAGTTCTTGCTTATGTTGGATTCATGACATTATGCAATACTAATTTACAGGATATATTTTATTTACCTAGACGGTATGTTAGGTAAGTTACCAGGCATATTATTTAAAAAAATAATGGATAGTTACCGTTTTACCTGTATTGTACGGTACCTTTTGGTATCGTACGATAACAGGAATATCATAAACATTTTTATCAAGATTTTTTTTAAAAATCTTAGTTTATCACTGAGCAGAATTGTTCTCCTCCTTCTCCAGTGAGACACTTTTTCCACTTTTGAACTTTATAGTTGAATTCATATATACACTGCTGGAAATACCCGAAAAGCCTAAGTTTTTCGGTTTATACGCATGGGTATTCTTAAACTGTTGATATGTGATTACCTCTAAAATTATATCTAAAAGCAATTTGTAGCATGGCCAAAAATTGTGCTATTGAACAGCTGTAAAGGGAAATGGCATAATTCACATGACAGGGATCACCAAAAATAATATTTTCAACGTGAGCGGACAACAACGCAAATAAGGCATAATTCACATGACAGGCATCACCAAAAAGTTTTTCTATGTTACGTTAGTACGCTAAACGCATCACCAAAAATTATGTTCAACGGAAGTGCCTTACTTACATCTTGAACCAAAACCGCGATTGTACGAGCGAAGCTCGCTTTAACACTAAAAATGTCGTGTCCATGCGCGCGGCGCGAGCGAAGCGAGCGCAGCGCGCACGCTAACTGGCGGGTACTGTCATATCTTCTTCTTAATGAAACAAGGCGAATTCCTTTTTGCGGGCTCTCGCTGCTGCTAAAAAATCTTGCAGCGGCTGCTTGTAATGATATTGACGTCATCTTTTTCAACAGTGCAAAATAACCACGCTTTTTGTCTCAGCGCGCACGAAACTCGGATTCGCCAATATCATAACAACTTTTATGATGACCGTGCTGGGATTACGGGAATTTTTATGACATTGAGGGATGTTTTGTGACACAATCACGATAACGTTCCCTTCAAGTTTACAGAACCATTGTTGTATGATTAAAATGATAATTTGTGACTAATGTTCCCTTCAAGTGTCCAGAAACATTCTAGAACATAATGTCATACGTTATACAAAAAGATATAAATTTAAAGGTAGGCAATTACTTAGGACAATATAACTACCCATGTAAGTCCAAGCGAAAAATGAATTATTTACAGGTAAGTTCACATCAACGTTTTGGTCAGTACCTGTTTTGGCAAAAAGCAAAAAAACTGTCTCACTGAAGAAGAAGTAGAAGGAGAAGGAGGAGAAGAAGGAGAAGAAGGAGAAAACGGCTCAGTTTCCAACACAACTAAGATTTTAAAAAAATCTTGATTGGAAACTGAGCCCCTTATCTCCTTCTCCTTGTCCTTCTTGTCCTTCTTGTCCTCCTTGTACTCCTTGTCCTCCTTGTACTCCTTGTCTTTCTTGTCCTTCTTGTCCTCCTTCTCCTCTTTGTCCTCTTTGTCCTCTTTGTCCTCTTTGTCCTCTTTGTCCTCTTTGTCCTCCTTGTCCTCCTTGTCTTCCTTCTCCTCCTCCTCCAGGAGAGGAGTAGAAGGAGAAGAAGGAGAAGGAGAAGGAGAAAAGGGGCTCAGTTTCCAATGCAACTAAGATTTTGAAAAAATCTTGATAATTAATTTCTTTGGTTGACATACAAGGGTAGTCATGATGTTTTGATGTTTGCCTACCTTAAAACTTGTATCTTTTTTCTAAAATGGGTGTGTTCGCGTGCAAGGCGCCCAAGGACACCCACCCAGTTGACAAGCCAACTTATATCTAAACTTAATATTTCCTCTGTTTTAATGATACTTCTTCTATCTAGCTCACTGAAAAAATCTTGCGGCATCAAACGCTGCCGCCCCCAATAAAAACGCCGTATGAAATATTAAATACAGTGCCCCTCGTTGTGGACAACACAGCATTTAATAGGGTGTTTAGTAAACCTTCATAACATAAACCTTTCTATATTTTGGATCCCATTTCAGCACCGTCCCAGTGCATTTTTTACAATTCTCTGGGAATCAGTTTTTCTCTGACTTTTGGCCTAACACATACACGTAGAACTTGTGTATGACTGCCATTGCATGAGCTTAATGTATGAGCTCAACGCATGAACTACGTACAATACTAGTGCCAAAACAGGGACAATTTGATTGCCCTGTCGGGGCACTGGTGCCCCAACGGGACTAATTTATCGTCCCAGTTAAGGCACTGGTGCCCCAATCGAACGAACTGTTACCACAATGGGGATTCAAGCCTTAGTCCCAGGTCTGGGACTGGATGCCCAGTTCTAGAACTGGACTTTGATCACGGTCCCAGTTTTAGAACTTGTTAATAAAATTGGGTTGAGTTCTAGAACTGGGCGACCCGTTAAGGCACAGTGCCCCAACGGGGAGAAAAACATCCAGTGCTGGAACTGGATGAATGTTGGCACCCAGTTCTAGAACTGGGACAGTGCTGAAATGGGATTCAACATGAACACAAAAAAGTACTTGCACACTTTGTTGCAGCAGATGCTGGATAGTTTTGGAGTCACTTGAGGGTATTCGGGGTACAAATCCTGAGCTCTGTTTGACATACGTCTACATCTCTTCTCTGGTTTTGGGCCTATGGTGCTACCATGCCAACTTTGCAGGACTTTTTGCTGAGCCCAAATGTTTAGGGCCACTGCATGGGGGACTTAGGCTGTATGTGAGAACTTTTTGAAGTTTTTGAGAGCTGCATCGTATATTGATGTGGTTTCATCTATCAGTGGCCTACTGTATGATATATGGTTTTGAGAGGGCTTTGAATAGTCAACCGCTTAACACATCATCCCGTAAACCAATAAAAAATGTAAATCGGAGTAGATTTCATTAGATTTGTTGTAATTTTTAAAATCTAATTTAGGAAGTGCCCAAAGTATGCTCATTTCTGTGACTTGTGCTCATGAACGAAAAGGGCTAAAAATGCAGATGAGAGCAGACAAACAAGAACAATGAAAGCATTGATCTGCCTGAATCCCCTCCCCAAAACACAAACCCCCTCAAACACACTCTACACAACAATACTCTTGGCAAATGAGAGAAATTAAGTGGAAGGGAGATGTGATATTTTAATTTATGGTTCTATTTTGAGACAAAAACAGTTGTGAATCAACAGTTCATACAAATACATCACCATCATTGATACACAAACTACCATATCAAACTGTTATTGGTCACATGCATAAAACACATGCCTAAAGCAATTTTTTGGCAATGGAAAGATAGAAAGGTTATTGCAGAATCTTTGTCAGCTCAGGATCAGACTGGTCATGTTGTGTTTGGTGGTTGGGGCATGGATGGGTATTTGGGTTTGATATAGGGGGTGGAGCAAGGTGCATCTGGCATTGTAAGATGAGTCAAAAAGTGATAAGAGAGGATGAAGGAATCTTGACTGAGTGAGTCTAGGTGTTCCTATGAGAGATGCATATACCATCTATCATGAGAGAATAGGGTCAATTGCAATTAATGTTTTCATGAGGATGAAATGAGATTGAACCTCTATCACCAGATTGACACACTTTTGCCTTATTGCATGCATGGGCAAACATTGGGGGACCTTCAAACAAAGCTCCACCAGAAGCACGAAGAGTGGGCTAACACACTTGTTCTTCAAGAGTGGGGAGCTGGTGGCAAAGTGTGCTAGGCCAACTCTCAAGGATGTTTGGATGGAGTCATCAGAGACATGTCCCACAACTGCTTCAATAATCTTGATTCGTTGTTCATCCTCAAGAAGTCATTCTTAGGGTGCAGAAAGGGCTCCATACAGAACCTTCTGAAGAGAGGAGAGATCCTGGCCTTTGTTGGACAGGAGAGCTGTAACTCAAGATTTTTGCATCTAGACTTGTAATAGTAGTGGAGTGCTTCTGCATCAACACTCATCAAGGGTTTGGGTGTGATTTTTTGGAGGCATTCTGAAAAGAGTGACCCCAGTACCAGCTCCAGCAAGCTGGTTCTTGTACCACTGGATGATTGGGCTGGAATTCCAAATGGTGCTTAGAATTCTCAGGGAGATGTGTAATGAAGACCTGAGCAAGTACATTGAATGAAATAGGCTCCATCTTGTTTGGCAGGCTTCTGGGTCAAATGAGCCTTAATGTTGCATTATGCTGAGGCCTGATGCACATTCCGGACTCATCCTTCCTGACTCTCCCTCTATGAATAAACTCTTAGAGAAGATTGAAATGAAAGAGGCCACAAGCACTGGAAATTCAGCTTCTTGGACATCAATTCAAGAATTTCAGCATGTGAAGGACATTTGTTGAGAGTGGTGGCAAAAGCAGGGGGGGGTTCTGTTGCTTCCCAGACTTTGGAATAAAGTGGGACACTTCATCATCCAAAGGAGACCAAGTTGACTGGTCAAAAATGGTCTGACATCAAAGAGAGGGATGTTTCATTACAATTTTGGGGTCATCTTTGATGTCCATCAACAAGAAAACGACAGCAGTGAGGTGACCAGTAACATTGTCCATGGCACCGTGTTCCACACCCCTGATGAAGTTAAGGGTGGCACCCTCCCTGGGAAACACAATAAATCAACTGATGAAGGAACAAAACCAGAAGACTCACTGTCCAGCAATGCATGACTTCCAGTGGGAGATGACAAAGAGATGGGGAAAGAGGTAACTCCAATGGAATAGCGACTATTACCAACAAGTGGTGATGAAGCATGAAATCAGGGAAATCCTTCTAATTGAGGTGCTGGGAACTGAGCAGGATGGGGAGGGGATTTTGACTACTATTTCTGGAATGGTACGGCTAATCAAGCCCGAGCCAAGGCAGATGGTCTGAGCATTCAATCCTGATGGAAGAGGGTCAATCACAGTTGACGTTTTCATGAGGATGAAATGGGATTCAACCTCTTATCACCAGATTGACAAATGATCCCCCCTCTGACCCACCACATATCAGGCCTAACAGTTCAGATGGCATGTTATTCCATAAAATCAGAATGTGAAAATTTTTGTAAAAAATAAACTCTTATCACCATGCCTGGTCCCGGTATTGAACTTTACAACCATTATTTTCAATCTGTTCCAACCATGAAGCATCTGTTGCAACTGCACTGCTGGGAATTTTGTGACTCTGTGTAGTTTATGTTTATGTGGCACTTTATTGAAGGCGTTATGAAAAAAGGTGGCAAGACTGTATTGAATACACTAAAACACCCCAAATAAATAACACTTTATCAGAACTTGACAAATCTAGTCCCTACACAATTGATTCTCCTTTTTCCGAAGCAGCATACCCAGAAATGTTTTGTTCATAATAGGCCCCACGGTTACAGAAAACTTCTTATCTGACCAAAAGTCACAATGCATCATGCACTCAATGGTGGAGGCAGTTGCACATCATGAGGCCCATTCCACGGTCACATTTTACTGTGCTTTGGCAGAATTTTTGTTAGTGTATATACACCCCCCAGAATGATTGTAGAAGGTAGTTTCTTTGGCCATGTGGCCTTGTGCCCTTGCAAATTTGTAATTTTGTGCTTCATTTTATCCATTATTACTATTGTTCATTTTGTGAGATTGTGCTAAAGGTCTTTCCTCTGAAATTACTTTCCTGATATGTCATCTGAGCCATCAAACACAAAGTGCATCTTCGTGGTGCAATTTGCTTTGAGTTCTAGAGGCAGTTGTTAGTTTGGCAATTAGTGATGGTGACAGGGATGAAACCCATGCCTATGCAACTTGGGTGGAATAGTTGATATAATTGGTAGCATTTTCGGATGCCTCCCCCCCTGAAAGCATAGAGACAAAGTCTTTTTGGCAATATTTAAGAAAACAGAAACAGGTGGGATGTTTGGATTTTAGTACTACTGCATCTGGCAGATGTTGAGCTGGATATGGTGACAAACAAAAAGTCATTTGATCATTCAAGGACCTTGGGTGCTCAGGAGGACAAGAATGCTAGATTCTTACCAAGGCATTTCTGAAGATGAAACGGTCAGCACACAAAACAGGTGTTTGATTGTTAAGTATCTTCTTATTTCAAAATGTTACAGAGCTCACTTATCTCAGTGGGTGTGTGTTTTCATTCTCATCTTGTCATCAATAATTTCTTCACTGACATCAATGTTTGCAAAACAGAATACAAATAACCTACTCTCAATGACCCTGAACCATTAGAACTTACTGTATAGGAATTGTTTCTTAGGATCAAATTGCTCTATGGCACATAGTCTCCATGTATCCCTGCTGAACAAGATCATTAAGTTTTAGCATAGCTCTGGTTCCTCCTCCCCCCTTCTGCTGATCTTCTTGCAAGAGCATTCCCCACACTGAGATGACTGTAATATCATTTGGCAATCATGGTGATGAGCCCAACATGTCCATTGATCAGATGATCATACAAATGTCTAAAACAGGACTTGCTCATTCATTTTTTCCTAAAGATGTTATAACAAGTTTCAGCCACAATCTTAGACCAAAGTGTGGGTCTGTAGCGTTCATTCTTTTGTTGACCTCACAGAAGAAACTTAAAGTCATCTCTGAGTACGTGTAATTGTTACAATTTGTTATGATTGACAATCAAAATGATAGTAACAATACACAAGCAAATGCCATCCAAATTGGCAATATGATTCCTTGACTCCTGTGATGAGATGATAGTCAATAGTTGAGGACAAAATCAGAGAGAGCTGGAGAAGCACAGAGAATTGAATCTTAATATGTGCTATGATCTGCTACAATGCCTGTTGTGAATTTTTCTTGTGTGTCACATGTAACAAAAAGGGGGCAATTATATGGAACCCTGGGACTTTGTCTGACAAAACAGGTCATTTGGTCAGACAAAAATTTTGTCAGTAAGGTTTCAGTTTAGTGACTATACTGACACCATTTTTGAGAAAAGTTATCCATTAAATATGAAAACAAAAAGTAGTTTGTCTGACAGAGCTCAAGGATTACTTTTGGCAGTGAATCGAATCAGGTCTTAAGGTTAAAGTATGTGTTCCAAACAGCACACGGATAGTTATCTTTATCACATTCTGTGGTAAGAAAATCAAATGCTTCAAGAATGGAAACATCAGGTTTGTTCCTCATACACATGCTCATAAACCTTGGTACAAATTTACTTTATGTGTTCAGGCTTTTGTTTGCATTTAGCTGGTTAGTTTTAAGGAGGATAGGAATGTTCATTTGAGGAAGTCACAATGGACAACTTCAATTTTGTATTTGCCTCTCTTCCTTGGAGGACATTAACCAGCACACCCATCTTGGATATCATGTCAGATTAATTGGGGTGCTGTGTTGCTTTGTCATTTCATCATTAACTTTATTTGTTGATTTATACTGATTACCAACTGCCTTCTTTGTCATATCTGTCACTAAATTCCAACTAATGGCTTTGCAGTCATTCTTTTTGTTGTCTGTCTTTGCTTTTTTGTTGACACATTCTTGTTGAGTTGCTGCTGAGGTCCTTTGTGTCTCCTTTGGCTCAACAATCAGAGTTGAGTCTCACTTGCATGCTGTGAGGATGCAACAGATGTGTGACCAACATATTTGATGGCTCTGTGTATTCAAGGAAGCAGCCACTAAAACAACAGCCATCAAAAGAGCAGCCATAGCCCCTCCGTTAGCTTGCCATTCTAGATTAAAAATAAGCCACATTGACGATTTGTAAATTTGTTCATTGTCACCAATGAGTCAATAGTTAATTAACTCATTGGTTCATTGAGTGGCTTGTATTGTCAATTCCATCATCAATTGGAGCAGCAGCCATAAATACTCCATCCTTCAAAAAAGCAGCTATCAAAACAGCACCCATAGCTCCTCAAGCTTGCCATTATTAATTTTAAAATTAGCACATCATTGTCAATGCATCTACTGGCTCAGTATTGTGGATTAACTGGTCTATTATATAACTCATCAGTATGCATTGGTTTGGCAGTTAGCTATCATCATTGATTCATCAATTACCAACTATCTTGAACGGCTTTGCTGTAACAGCCAAATCAGTACCTGTTCAATCATTCAATTTCGATACCATTCAATCTGCCAAACCATGAGACGTCAAATCAGAAGCCATCAAATCAGCAGTGATTTATACACACAGCAACAGCCATCAGCCATCAACTTCATCAAGTCAGCAGTCATTGGATTTGTATTGGCAGCAGCCCATGTGCCACATTTCCGTGTAGTAGCTTGAGGAACAAAAAGGTGAGACTTCTTCAAAGAATTATTCCCCAGTATTATGCAGTTTCACTCACCAACAGAATGTTAAGTATTTTTACTTGTAGATCATTAACAAAGACTGTGACTCAGAGTAGTTTGTCTGTGCATTTCATCTGTGTTGTTCATCCAGATAATTAGCTCAATGCATAAAATCACTCGAGAGCGAGAGTCCACATACTCCCTGCCTTCTTTATGGTGTTGCAAACTAAGTCTTGAGAGCACCGTGTTTGAAATCTAACCATATCAGCAAACCTGCCAAGTAGCACAATGGCATATGAAGAAATACTGTCAAGATGGGAAGCCCCAACAACAAGGTTGTTTGGCTTGTTTGTTCTAATGTTTTGTGTGGCTGGTACCAGAAGTATGAGGAGGCAATCAAGTTTTACAAGTGCATTTTTTCTTCAAAGTTCCCTATAAAAGTGTACTAATCAAGTCTTTGAGTTGGGTTTGTTTATCCATTCTTGAAGAATAACATCCAAGCAGAGTCATACCATGTACTTTGGCATGATACTGAAAAAAATCCTCTTTGAGATGTATTGGCCCTGTCAATCTACGTGGCAGACACACCTTGCATGCTCTGTACACCCTTCTACAATTTTCATAGGTCTATTGAATATCTTTAGGTACACTCATTTGCTCTTGGAAGAATTATGATGCATCTATCTCTTAGTCTCCAATGACACGAGCTAAAATTGGAAGATGGACCCAGATTTCAATGGACCCCTTACATATTTGCATGTAGTACAGTCTTTACACTGCCTATTGCACGTGACAGATTCTCTGCATGATTGTAATGTGAAGCCATGCAATCTGGCATCAAGTCCCTTGACCTCACCAAGCAGGTTTTTACAGGTCAAAACCTCATCAATATGAAAAAGTTTTTTAGTATTTTCATTGTAATCACAATGACTTGGATTATGGTCGGGAGATGCTTTACCACAGAACTCGACACACTGAACACTGTCAAACTGCACAACTGCAAGACCAGTTTGGTAATTAGTGCCATGACACGCTTAAGCCTCTTTCAATGTTTTGGCAAAATCTGCAAAAGGAGATCTGACGAAAGGAGTTTTACTTGTTTCTGCTTGATGTGCAGTCAATATGTTGCAAAATTTCCTGAGTGAGAGCTGATGATGGGAATATTACTCATATCTGCTCTGTGATGGGCCACTGTTAAAAGGTTGGGTCTAAGATGGTGATTGTAGCAATGATCGATTGTCAAGCAGCAGTGCACCAAATATTGGTTTAGTACCTGATATGGATACAACCTGGAACTCACGCAAACCCCAGTCAATCAAATATTTTGAAAGTTCCAAAAGGAATGTCATGTGACTTGTGGTCCAGCAATCAACTGGTGCAATTTTTGCCAGAAGGTGGCTTGTCCAAAGTCTCATTAATACACCATCATTAAATTTGCCCGTGGGTGCCAAATTATGCTTGGATGGGTGTACAACAAAAGTCACAGTACAATGTTGATGAAATTCACTGTGGGAAGAATAGAAGTAGTCTATTCTTGTTATTTTAAACAACCTCCTGTGATGCCACTAATGTTAAACATCTATCCCTCTACTACAGAGCAGCTCACATGAGTTCTATGGCTGTCATCAGGAATGCCTGGAATCACTGTGCCTGTCATACATATATTTTATCTAAACTGCACTACTAGGCTGTAATAATTGCTGTACATCATGACAAAACATAACCACTGTCTTTGATGCTGTGCCCCATCATCCCATTGCTTTCTCCACAACAGCAACACATGTAATTTTAAGGACCGGATTTTCCAGTGCTGGGAACTTATCATCTATGACCTCTTCAAATCACTTTTCGTCACCAGGCAATTTTTCAGTCGCCCCAAAACTAGACTTGACATGTTATGCCTCTGCAACATAACATATATTGTTCTGAGTGATGTTCTATCACCAGAATATCTAATGTCTATTGTTGCATTCTGGCCCAATATCAATGAGTATGTGTCTGGTTCAGACACTGTCAATATATTGACTGCAACAACTCTCCACATATTGTTGGATGAGTTTGTTACATTGGTACCTTAATGGAAGTAAATGATAACAAGGCAGTCTATCGTTTTCTTAGTGAATCACACAATGGATGAAAATTAGTACCTTATTAACATTCAGGAATACATTACCATTGACGGCCTCTACTTTCTCCCATCTTGGTGTTTCACTGCAAACAAAAAACACGAGTAACCTCCCGGTACACTCGAGTGTACAGGGAGGTTACCGGAGCCCCCCTGGAATTGTATCTTCCGGTAACCTCCCTGCACACTTCTGTAACTAATAGGTACACTAGTGTACCGGAGGGTTACCGGAATCTACCAGTGGTTTACTGGAAATTTGAGACCCAAACCAGTCTTTGGATATATTTCTAGGTACAATAGGAATTGGTACTTTTCTACAG
The DNA here is from genome assembly GCA_013187285.1 of Cyclotella cryptica. Lineage (NCBI taxonomy): Eukaryota > Bacillariophyta > Thalassiosirophyceae > Thalassiosirales > Thalassiosiraceae > Cyclotella > Cyclotella cryptica. The sequence continues at coordinate 6,212 of JABMIG010000001.1, read as the reverse complement.
GAAAACAGACTTCTCAGTAAGTCTTAGAATCAATATCAATCTAAGTAGTGGCTATAACTGCATTACGTAGTGGCTAAAAAATGTTTACCGGTGGCATACCTGAAGTGTACAGGTGAGTTACTGGAAGTAAACTCAGTCTCTTGGCTGAGTTTTGGCCTTTAAGGTAGAACAAAATTAACTATTGAATTAAAAATTAGCTGAATTAAAAAATTTGTAAAACAGGTTGAGCTCATCTTAACTCACCCAAAAATTATACCCGCCGCTGCCAATTAGTCTTGGCTACACGTCGGTGCCAGGTGGGAGGACTAGCTCAGTCTGCGGGCTGAGTTTTGGCCGTTCCTGTGGTAAGCCTGTATAAGTATTCAATTGAAATGAGATGTGGTAGAAACATTTGTAAAACATGTGATTTCATCAGAACTCACCTTTAAAAATTGACGCGCTGGTGCCAATTAGTCTTGGCTACACGGCGGTGCCAGGCAGAAGGGCTAACTTAGTCTGTGGGCTGAGGTTCGGCCATTTTGCTAGTAGGCCTGTAGAAAATGAATTGAAAAAATAACTGACATTTGCTGTGTAAATTATAGTAAAAAAGGTTGAGTTCATCATAACTCACCCCGAAATTATACCCGCTGTGGCCAATTGTTCTTGGCTACTTGGCGGTGCCAGACGGGAGAGCTAACTCAGTATGTGGGCTGAGTTTCGGACATTCCTGTGGTAGGCCTGTAATTATTTAATTGAAAAATTGACCTGTGATGAGTAAAACTTGGTAGAAAAGGTTGAGTTCATCAGAACTCACCCTGAAATCATACCTGCCGCTGCCAATTGTGGTTGGCTAGACAACGGTGCCAGGCAGAAGGACTAACTCAGTGTGTGGGCTGAGTTTTGGCCATTGCCAGTATGCCTGTGAATATTAAATTGAAAATAATAGACATGTGGTGAGTATAATAATGAAAAAAGGGCGAGTTCATCAAAACTCACCATTAAAAATTGACACGCCGCTGCCGATTGTTCTTGGCTACTTGGCGGTGCCAGGCGGGAGGGCTAACTCAGTCTGCAAGCTGAGTTTCGGCCATTCCCATGTTATGCCTGTAAATACTTAATTGGAGAAAAATGACATGTGTGTGAGTAAAACTTGGTAGAAAAGGTTGAGCTCATCAGAACTCACCTTGACATTATTCCTGCTGCTGCCAATTGTGGTTGGCTAGATGACGGTGCCAGGCAGGTAGACTAAATCAGTCTGTGGGCTGAGTTTTGGCCATTTCACCAGTAGGCCTGTAAATATTTCATTGAAAAAAATTGACGTGTGGTGAGTACAATAATTAAAATAGGGCAAGTTCATCAAAACTCACCTTTAAAAATTGACTCGCCACTGCCAATTGTTCCTGTTCCCATGATGGGATGGTGGGGTATCAATGTCATTGAAAAAAATGGAGGTGTTGGGATAGAAGTGAGAGTGCACCCCATCTACAGCTGCTGCTGGTGCAATCACCTGTGTTATAGGTACAGTACGGCATTGTACCATACTATAATGTAGGTATATAAGTAATATGTAGAGTTGTGCAATTCTTGTGTTCGTATTTTTTTGGCACAGTATCAAGTGTAGAATACGTAAAGTTTTGGGAATTCTCAACATTTGTACTTAATTCCTATTTGGAGGGGTTTTGATCGATTTGGCAGATTAGGGTCCTAGCGTAGCCAGTGAATGATGTACTTGTTGGACAGGAATTCTCAACATTCATAATTAATTCCTAATGGAGGGTGTTTAAAAAGTGACAGAACATACACAAAACCAACCAATTCAAAAATATAAATAGGACAAATAAGCCTTCGCCAAAAAAATTCAAAGACCAAGCCTAGAATTGACACCAAAACTAGACCCAACAGGTGATCTTCCTGTTTGTAACTTGTGATTCGTAAAATGTCAGTCATGAACCACACGAACACTCCAAATATTTTTTTTGCTTCAAAGCTTAGCGTGATAAATGTATTTGTGGCTTAAACAATGTGTAAACAAACCGGTAACCCACCCGTACACTATTGTCCCTGTACACTCTGACGTTTTGAGAGTGTACCGAAAGGTTACCGTTGTTTTTCGTTTGCAGTGTTTTGAACCAACATATGTTTCCCTCTGTCATGCATGTGGTACTATTTCCAAGTTGGCATGTACTAACTCATGATCTAGGTTTCTAACAAGCAAATATAGTCAATAGTGTTTGTTTACACCAAACTGAATGCAGGAACCAGATGTATGGCCCAGTGCATAATTGATCCAACACATACTTTGTTTAATCCTTCTTTAACTTCACAGATTCTAATGATGTATGCAAAGGAAAACATGAGCAAGTTCTGTATGAACAACATTAAACCTTTGGATCAAGAGGGCAGAGTACTCTCACTGAAAAGTACCTTCACTGCAAACGAAAAACACTGGTAACCTCCCCGTACACTCGAGTGTACGGGGAGGTTACCGGAGCCCTCGGAATGGTATCTTCCGGTAACCTCCCGGTACACTTCTGTAACCCTCCGGTAAACTAGTGTACGGGAGGGTTACCGGAGTCTACCGGGAGGTTACCGGAAATTCGAGACCATAAGGAGCTTTCGGATTTATTTCTACGTACGATAGGAATTGGTACGTTTTTACTGGACAACAGACTTCTCAGTAAGTCTTAGAATCGATATCAATCTAATTAGTGGCTATAACTGCATTACTTAGACGCTAAAAAAATGTTTACCGGTGGCATACCGGAAGTGTACGGGAGGGTAACCGGAAGTGTACAGGAGGGTAACCGGAAGGTTACGGGAAGGTCACCGGAGAGCACCGGAGGGATACCGGAGTGTATGGGATGGTTACCGGAGTGTACGGGAGGGTTACCGGAGTTCGCACAAGAGTTACTTGATGTGTCAAAAAACAGATTCCTACATATGGGAGGGATCTAAGAGTGTACCGGTGGGTTACCGGAGGTAGGTTACAGGTGGAAGCTAGCTTTGGGCTTACTTATTATGCTACGCCCACCTGACTACAGTAGCCCCTCACATCGCCCACCACCCCGTGGGTATTTTATATTTATGGTCAATTATGGTCACTTTCTGCAAATGGTCACAAAAAAATGGCCTATATAATATATTTTATGGACGTAAAGTATAAGAAAGCATCTGTTATTAAAAGTACATATAGATATTTTTATTAATGTCTGTATTTATAGATATCGGTTGTATAATTGTATTAACTATATATGAGAACTAATAAAAATAATAATACGGCACAAAACTATTTAAACAACTTCAATGAATTTGTACGTATATTTTTTATTAATGTCTGTATGTCATTTAAAAACATTTTCTCAATCATATTCAGCAATTAAGGTTTTTGATGACAAAAATGCCGTTTTTCTGGCACACTTTTTAATTTCATGCCACGTCGCTAATTTTTGTGTCATGCTGCGGTGGAGGCTGCTGCATCAATGCTTCTGGACCACCAAGCCAAACTACCAGGATAAAAATGACCGACCATGACAAACATGAACTGTTTTGCTTGTTTTGCTGAGGTGACGGATTTGTACCACCATCACAAGGACTACAAGGGACAAATTTATGGTGGAATGCATGCTGGGTTTAGAGGGCTGGGCGGCTTAGTGAGTGACTTGTCCGGTGGACTTGTTTTTGATTGTTGTTGATTGCATGATTTTGTTTGGTTGTCGTCACAGGACACGAGCCTCAAGTCCCGTGAACCATCGTAGTTCATCACTATGACCAACTTCATGTCAGCATGGGCACGAACTCTCATGTTGTGAAGAAAGAATTTGCCTCGGCCAACCATACTGAGAAACTCAATTCACGTTCACTTTGCAATCGCGCGAACTTCACAATCGACCTGTTTGATAGATGGTATCAAGATTTTTTTTTAAATCAAGATTTTTTTTAAAATCTTAGTTGTGTTGGAAACTGAGCCGTTTTCTCCTTCTTCTCCTTCTCCTTCTTCTCCTTCTTCTCCTTCTTCTCCTTCTTCTCCTTCTTCTCCTTCTTCTCCTTCTTCTCCTTCTTCTCCTTCTTCTCCTTCTTCTCCTTCTTCTCCTTCTTCTCCTTCTTCTCCTTCTTCTCCTTCTCCTTCTTCAGTGAGACAGTTTTTTTGCTTTTTGCCAAAACAGGTACTGACCAAAAAGGTGATGTGAACTTACCTGTAAATAATTCATGTTTCGCTTGGACTTACATGGGTAGTCTTAGTGTTTTAATATATGCCTACCTTTAAAAATATATCTTTGTGTGTAACGTCTGACATTATTTTCAACAATGTTTCTGTAAACTTTAAGGGAACATTAGTCACAAATCATTTTAAGACGTAGAGACGAAAAATTTTAAACAAGGGTTCTTTAAAACTTGAAGGGAATGTTATCGTGTCACAAAAGAGTGTGTAACAAGAAAATGATTTCACAAACTAAAAGGGCGCGAGGCGCTCCCGCCCATTTTGGCATACACTCGTACTACAAGCCACTTTATTTTAATGTACGTCTTCCTCTGTCTCTACAAATCGCAATCTGTTTCACTGCAAAAAATCTTGCAGCGGCTGCTGGTAATTATTTGTGTAATCAAGATTTTTTTAAAAATCAAGATTTTTTTTAAAATCTTAGTTGTGTTGGAAACTGAGCCGTTTTCTCCTTCTTCTCCTTCTTCTCCTTCTCCTTCTTCTCCTTCTTCTCCTTCTTCTCCTTCTTCTCCTTCTTCTCCTTCTTCTCCTTCTTCTCCTTCTTCTCCTTCTTCTCCTTCTTCTCCTTCTTCTCCTTCTCCTTCTTCAGTGAGACAGTTTTTTTGCTTTTTGCCAAAACAGGTACTTACCATGAAGTTGATGTGAACTTACCTGTAAATAATTCATGTTTCGCTTGGACTTACATGGGTAGTCTTAGTGTTATAATATATGCCTACGTTTAAAAATATATCTATGTGTGTAACGTCTGACATTATTTTCAACAATGTTTCTGTAAACTTTAAGGGAACATTAGTCACAAATCATTTTAAGACGTAGAGACGAAAAATTTTAAACAAGGGTTCTTTAAAACTTGAAGGGAATGTTATCGCGTCACAAAGGAGTGTGTAACAAGAAAATGATTTCACAAACTAAAAGGGCGCTGGAGGCGGCGCGCTGCAGCGCGAGGCGCTCCCGCCCATTTTGGCATACACTCGCACTACAAGCCACTTTATTTTAATGTACGTCTTCCTCTGTCTCTACAAATCGCAATCTGTTTCGCTGCAAAAAATCTTGCAGCGGCTGCTGGTAATGTTAAGAATTTTTACGTGATGGTGCTTTTCGCATAGACTGACAACAACTAACCGATCCTCTGTTTGCACGAAATCGATTTGTTATGTATATAACTTTTCTGGTACTCACGCGTTCGTTATGTACATAACATATTTACATAAAATTTAGGGCGTCGCACATGATGTGGTTTGGTAAAGTTTGGTAAGAATTCTTACGTGGTCATGCATTTTTTTCACAACATAGAAGGAACCCGAAAAGACAACTAACTGATCCTCTGTTTGCACAAAATCGATTTATTATGTGTATGACTTTTCCTCCTACTCACTAGTTTGTTATGTACATAAAATTGTTATCTACATAATTTCAGGTGTCAAGCATGATGTGGGCCGACTACAGAGGTAAGGGACAACAGAGGAAATTTGCACTATTTTTATCATTATATTTATTATTTGTTTACCAATTGTTTCTAATCAGAAGAATCCGTACTTTCTACACTAGTGACTCATATTTGATGGCATGTGTTATAGACATAACGATGTTATGTATTTAAACAAGAAAGATGAAAGCAAGAACAGGTGAGCACCCAAACCCAAGAGAGATGGTTTCAATATTTTGGGATTGCCCTGGATGTGCGATTTTGGGATTGCGACGGATCTTCGATTTTTGGATTGCAGGCAGTATGATGTCAATATTTTTTGATTTGCAAAGGAAGTATTGTGTCGATATTTTTGGATTGCGCAGGACGTATGGTGGCAATATTTTTGATGTCGCTGCATCATGGTGTCGCTATTTTTGGATTGCACAGGAAGTATGGTGCCAATGTTTTTGACGGCGCAGGAAGTATGGTGTCAATATTTTTGGATTTGCATGAAGTATTGTATCGATATTTTTGGACCGCGCAGGGGAATGTCTTGTCATATTTTTGGATGGCACAGGTCCATGATGATGAAGAAATGGCTGCAAC
>JABMIG010000107.1:454121-468649 GCA_013187285.1 Cyclotella cryptica | reverse complement strand
CGTCAGAACCGGAACCCTGGAAGAAGTAGCTAAGCAACCTGTCGCATTCTTTCGACACTCTGGAACAGAAAAGGAGAAATACGAAGATTACTTCATCTTGGGTGAGTTTACAGCCATCGTCCAAATCTCTCTTGAATAGAGACTCCTTTTTCATGAGAGAAAGGATTTGCGTTCTCCTGAAAAATTGTCAAGATGTCCTCCAATCCATTCATAGTGAAAGGGAAGGGCCTTATCCCTCCACCCATGCCCGAAAGTATTCTTCACTTTACTTGAAATATTCCCTTGCAATTAGCTTAGGATCCCGGAAGCGTTCCACATTGATGTTGCCTTCGTTTTACTTGAAGGGTGTGTTGGAATCGACGTGTAATAGCTTGACAAATGCCTTGAAAGTATGTTCGATGATGCGCCAACAACAAGTCCCGCCACACTGATTCTTTCGTTTCCCAGTGGTTCTGGTGCTCCTTCAGTTGCTAGCCTGCTTTCACACTCGCGTCCCTCTATGCCCACTCGATGCAACAAACCTCTCACAATATCCACATCAAGTATGCGCTGCTTGCTGTTCTTGTCCTGACTCGTGTAGATGTTGTTGGATAGGGCAGAGTGCAGGATCTCGTTGTCCCAAATGTACGATGTCCTTTGTTCTATTACATGAAGATTTCTGTAAACCAAAGAATAAAAATCGAGGAGGTTGTGTGGTTGGCCACTATTCTGAGCCCTCTGGCTTTCTAATGATAGATTAATGAAATGTGTGAAAAGCTCTTCATTCAGCCTTGTGGGAATGTACACTGTGACCTTCCTCTCAAATTTTGCAAATGATTTTGAATCGCTGCAGTGAGGCATTCTGTCAAAGTAGTTGTCGACCAACTTGTGGCTGTCAGGGAGCTTCTTCGAAGGGTTGAATCCACACACTGCATTGTTGACACAAGTCAATCGATGAATGCTATCTGCCACATGCAATCCTATGCCATAGATTCTTGAGAAGTTTAATTGAATGAACCGCCGAAGAAACTTCCTGTCTTTCTCTGCCAGCTTCGATTCTAGGCGGTCTACTCCCCATAGTTCTGAATTCCTGTTCAAGAATGGCTGGATGAAATTCTTGATGAAGGCTGTGAGGGTATCATACTTGTTATCGAGTGGTGCGCACTGCAAAGAGCACTGAAGAATGCCCTGACAAGATTTGACTTAGTCATACTTTTGTAAGTGTCGTTCCCAGGATCAAGCTTTTCTAGTGCGTGTACCAAAATCTCTTCTGTGAGGGGGACAGCAACAGAAGTGCCAGATTCGCTCAATACGAAGTTGTTCGGGAAGTTGACAAAAGGAAAGAATATTCTTCATTGAGGCACTGGTCGCCTGCTGGTCGAAATTTTAATCCAGTCAAGCTTAGCAGGAAATTTCCATCGAAAACTGACGTTACATTGTTACTGCGGCGATCTTTCAACAGCTTCATGAACAAGTTGTCTTCTGGATTCAGGCAGGTAAGCCGTGACATGTATATGTATCGTGCGTTCATGGGGCATGCTCGACTATCAATGAACAAGTCATCCTCCCGTGCTCCCACCAAATTTGAAACCATTAACATTGTCAAGATGATGGGGTTCATTTTGAAGTCAACCTTTTCAACACTGCCCTTGACAGTACTTTCTTGGACCTTTGGAGCAACAGATGCGGATATTGCAGTAAGAGATCCCTCGGTCTGATGCATATCACGTTGGCCAAGATTTTGAGCAACATCCACCTCAGAGATAGTGTCATGTCGCAATGCGCAATGCACACCTTCCTGCTGATTCTGAACAACAAAATCAACCTGAAATTCATTCCCAGCTTCATCATCCTTGTCACCCCCTGTAGCCCCGGGCTCGCCATGATTGGTGGCGTTAAGACTCTTCCGGGCATCTCCCAGTTCTGAAGAACACTTCCATCATGAATTGTGTTTTCATTGTGGCCCAAGCGTTCAACATTTCGGAGTGGGGTAGTGTATTCTTGAGAGTGAAAGGAAGCATATTTATTGGGATCTTCCCCATGGGGGACAGATTTTGTCCGTGCCATAAGAAATGATGAGGATATCAAATACTCTTTTTGTTGTAACGGATCAAAATTTACGTTCCCTGGTCAGTCATGGCGAGACATCATTCGGTCTGAGATTGATTACTGATATTCTAAGAGGAGTGAACAATTTATGGCTTAAAAATTATGGGAAGGTGAGATTAATAATAACTTTAGATTAATTGATTCGATGTCCATTGGAAAGACTTTCGAAAGAAATCTGTAAGAGGAGCAATGTCAATTGATTGGCAGGGCGTCGAAAAATGTCATTTGGGAAGTCAACTAGGTAAGGCGTAAGGCCATGAGTGCAAAATGCGGACAGGAACCTTACTGTCCGGAAAAGAGGACTCATGTGATTTCGAATATGCTAACCTGCTATGCCATGTCAATTGGATGGGCGTCGAAAAATGTCGTTTGGGAAGTCTACTAGGTATGATACTAGGCCATTTCATTAGAACGGGCGTCGAAAAATGTCATTTGGGAGGTCAACTAGGTATGACATAAAGTGAAAATGCGGAATAAGACCTGCCTGTCCGAAAAAGTGGACTCATGTGATTTCGAATATGCTAACTTGCTACGCCATGTCAATTGGACGGGCGTCTGGGAAGTCAACAAGGTATGATACTAGGCCATGTCATTTGAGCGGGCGTCGAAAAATGTCATTTGAGAAGTCAACTAAGTAAGGCGTAAGGCCATCGGACAGGAACCTGACTGTCCGTAAAGAGGACTCATGTGATGTCGAATAGGCTAACCTGCTACGCCATGTCAATTGGACGGGCGTCAAAAAATGTCATTTGGGAAATCAACTAGGTATGATACTAGGCCATTTCATTAGAACGGGCGTCGAAAAATGTCATTTGGGAGGCCAAGTAGGTATGACATAAAGAGAAAATGCGGAAAGGAACCTGACTGTCCGAAAAGTGGACTCATGTGATTTCGAATATGCTAACCTGCTAGGCCATGTCAATGGGACGGGCGTATGGGAAGTCAACAAGGTATGATGCTAGGCCATGTCATTCGAACGGGCGTCGAAAAATGTCATTTGGGAAGTCAACTATGTAAGGCGTAAGGGCATGAGTGCAAAATGCGGACAGGAACATGACTGTCCGTAAAGAGGACTCATGTGATTTCGAATATGCTAACCTGCTACGCCATGTCAATTGGACGGGCGTCGAAAAATGTCATTTGGGAAGTCAACTAGGTATGTCGATGGGCCATGTCATTTGAACGGGCGTCAAAAAATGTCATTTGGGAAGTCAACTAGGTAAGACGTAAGGCCATGAGTGCAAAATGCGAACAGGAACATGACTGTCCGTAAAGAGGACACATGTGATTTCGAATATGCTAACCAGCTATGCCATGTCATTAAAACGGGCATCAAAAAATGTCATTTGGGAAGTCAACTAGGTAAGACGTAAGGCCATGAGTGCAAAATGCGGACAGGAACACGACTGTCCGTAAAAGAGAACACATGTGATTTCGAATATGCTAACCACCTATGCCAAGTCATTTGGACGGGCGTCGAAAAATGTCATTTGGGAAGTCAACTAGGTATGATGTAACGCCATGAGTGCAACAATGCCATCAGGAACCTGTCTGTCCGTAAAGAGGACACATTTGAATTTTGTCCACCTCAAAATATGTTCTTTGCATTGGTTTCGCTTTTCGGTTCTCTATCGGTCTGAGATTGATTAATGATATTCTAAGGCGAGTGAACAATTCATGGCTGAAAAATTATGGGAAGGTTAGATTAATAACAACATTAGATGCATCAATTTGATGTCAATTGGAAAGTGAATCGAAAGAAATATGTGAAAGAAGCAATGTTAAGTGTGTGGTATCAACGATCTCCTTGAGGAAAGGTCGATTGCACGGGCGACAAAAAATATTATTTGGGAAGTCAAATAGGTATGATGTTAGGCTGACGCCAATTGGACGGGCGTCGAAAAATGTCTTTTGATAAGTCAACTAGGTATGATGTAAGGCCATCACGGTGTTTTGGATAACTATGGGCACATGTATGGCACACATCAAATAATAGTAGCACGTGCGTCGAAATAAGTGATTTGAAAATGTCATTTGGACGTCAGTTGGGAATTTGTCTAAGCGAGTTAAAAGATACTGATATCCAGGGCAATCCCTTTTCCTTAAAAATCAGGAAAATTTGGTGCATAGTATACTAGCGTCGAAATATGTTGTTTGAATAAGGTCGATTTGGCGGGCGCGAAATATGTCGTTTTGTGATTTGTCCAACCATAGTTAAGAGGCTAATGAAATCCAGCGACTTTCTTTTTGCCTAACCTGGTCAGGCATGACCAGACATAATTCTGTCTGAGATAAATAATTAATTATATTGTAAGGCGAGTGAACAATTTATGGCTGAAAAAATATGGGAAGGTGAGATTTATAACAACATTATATGCATTGCTTCGATGTTAATTGGAAACAGTTTGAAAGAAATCTGTAAACGGTGCAATGTCAATTCTTTTGTATCAAAGATCTTGTTGAGAAGATGTCAATTGGACGGGCGACAAAAAATGTCATTTGGGAAGTCAACTATGTATGATGTTAGGTTAGGGAATCAGGTGCAAAATAAACCTGCTTCCAAATATGTCATTTGAAAAAGTTTTATTGAATGGGCGCCGAAATATGTCGTTTGGTTATTTGTACAAGTTGGTTGGCTTGCGAGAAGATATGTTGTCAATCCCAATTATTTCGTGATTGGTTGGAATCAACAATTAACAAGGATAAATTCTGAGGTGGCTGGGGTGCAAAGTGGATGGGCGTCGATATGTGTTATTTGTCGAATTGTTCAGAAGGGGATTGTATGTAGGAATCAGTATTATTTTTGTCGATACTAATGGGTACATACCGCTTCACTGTATGTGGAACTCATACCTGAAAAATGGTACTTTGAAGTACTCCTGGGAACAGACATACTAACCTGCGCGCGCATGTGACTTATGTTGAACTTCAGTATCTGCAGTAAGTATGAAGTATTGGTCTGACTGCACTGTTCGCTTTAAATTACAGTTCTGTATGTTAAATACTACTGTCTACTTGCTTGTTTTTGTTAAAATTGATCTTTTTATTGTTATGTTATGCTTGATGGCAGTGTGCTTTAGATGCGCGCGCATGTGACTTATGTTCAACTTCGCTATCTGCGGTAAGTATGAAGTATTGGTCTGACCCTGTATGTTAAATACTACTGTTTACTTGATTGCTTTTGTTCAAAGCGGTCTACTATGGTCGGTAATTCTTGATGGAAGCGTACTTTAGATGCGCGCACATGTGACTTATGTTCAATTTCGGTATCTGCAGTTAGTATGAAGTATTGGTGTGACTGCACTTTTCGCTTCAAATTACAGTTCTGTATGTTAAATACTACTGTCTTCTTGCTTGTTTTTGTTAAAAGCAGTCTGGCTATTGTTCTGTAATGCTTGATGGCAGCAAACTTGAGAGGTGCGCGCATGTGACTTATGTGGAACTTTTGTATCTGCAGTAAGTTTGAAGTATTGGTCCAACTGCACTTTTCGCTTGAAAATTGCTGTTCTGAATGTTAAATACTACTGTCTACTTGCTTGCCTTTGTTAAAACTGTCTACTATGGTCGGTAATGCTTGATGGCAGCGTGCTTTAGACGCGAACATGTGACTTCTGTTGATCTTCGGTATCTGCAGTTAGTATGAAGTATTGGTGTGACTGCACTTTTTGCTTTGAATTCCTGTTCTGTATGTTAAATACTACTGTCTACTTGCTTGCTTTTGTTAAAAGCGGTCTTTTTGTGGTTATGTAATCCTTGATGGAAGCGTGCTTGAGATGTGCGCGCATGTGACTTATGTTGAATTTCGGTATCTGCGGTAAGTATGAAGTATTGGTCTGACTGCACTTTTCGCTTTAAATCCCTTTTCTGTATGTTTAATACTACTGTCTACTTGCTCCTTTTTGTTAAAAGCGGTCTTTTTATGGTTATGTAATGCTTGATGGAATAGTCCTTGAGATGCGCGCGCATGTGACTTATGTTGAACTTTGGTATCTGCGGTAAGTATCAAGTATTGGTCTGACTGCACTTTACGCTTCAACTTACGTATCTGTATGTTAAATACTACTGTCTACTTGCTTGCTTTTGTTAAAAGCGGTCTGGCTATTGTTCTGTAATGCTTGATGGCAGCGTGCTTTAGATATGCGCGCATGTGACTTATGTTGAACTTCAGTATCTGCAGTAAGTATGAAGTATTGGTCTGACTGCACTTTTCACTCTAAATTCCTGTTCTGTATTCTAAATACTTCCGTATTCAGCAGCAATCATCGGGAATTAAATGATGTTTATCACATCAATTTATGCTGTGGTTAATGATAACAGTGAATATTAACATATGGATTACAATGATATGCAAGACAGTACTAAATGCCAGATTCTAAACACATTGAATTCAATGGTGAACAAGGCGATTAGGAATACAACTATTTGCAAGTGTTAAAAGGTATGGTATTATCACAACCTAATGGCCTATGGAATGTAAGTTTGGGAGACATTGTATTTAATACAATGTTGAAGTTCTTTCATCAACCGACATTGTGTGCACAATAACAGTACTGATTAGCTGTATTGTTTGCTATGCAATACAGTTAGAACAAGCTTGTATGAAATACAACGGTATTATATGTTAGACAATACTGTTAGATCATAGTTGTATTATGACATGTCGTTTTTGTAAATACCAACATACTTTCTATCCAATCCTTTGCATAAAACATGAAGTGTAAAAATGGGCCACCTGTAATAAGGTAAATTTTATCATGAATAAAATTAGATGTCTATTCCATGTGGCTGCACTTCCATTTTGACAAGCCTAACCACATCCGAAGTCACTTTCAATCATGAAGTGGATTTGGCGCGCTCAACATCAATTTGTACCATGCATTTGGACAAACCAAGACAATAGTATCTCCGTACAAATATTTCATTCACTTCTGAATTTACACCTCTTAACCGCCATTCCAACAGACCAACCCATAAAAAACCAACTAACTAACAAATTAACTATCACAGTAACTTACTAATAAACTAACAAACATTTTTACCAACAAGCTAACAAACTAACAAACTTACGAACTCACAAACTTGCAAACTTACAAACAAAATTACTAACTAACCAACTAACTAACAAACTAACTAACCATCAAACTATCAAAATAACATAATCTCAAACTAACAAACTAAGAATCTAGCGAACTCAATAACTAATGAACAACAAAACAAACTAACACACTACCAAACTAACTAACATACTAACAAACTAAAAAACTGTCATTAAAACAAACTGACAAACTGATATACTTACAAACAAATGAACTAACTACCACATAAACAGAGATGCAAAAGCAGACATATAATTATCTGCCTAATCAGAAATATTAATGTAGTCACATGAAATACTAAACAATGAATAGAAGTTGCATGTTAATTGCTTGATCATATTAAGACTATTATTGAACAACACCATTGTATGGAAGATACAATGATATACAACCCCTTCTTATACAAAATGGTTTACAAAAACATAAACCAAGCGAGGACCGTGGTGTGCATCAAACAGACATCTCTGCCCACTCAATCTCCACTGCATAACTCTGGTTAATTGTTGAATTCAAGCCACACATCTTATCAAACAATACGGTCAAACAGTACTGCTGATTGAGGGATTTGTAATTCGTGGTGAGGGAGGGAGAGAACAGTCAGCAACAGATAGGGCGAAGGCAGTGATTTTTTTGGATTGACTCTGATTTGGTTGATTGTTGAATCGATCTTGTGCTCTTTTGACTATCCCCAGATACCGAATGAAGCAGCAACTTATTGAATCGGACGAGGAGTCGTCGACGGCGGAGATAGACTGGTTCTTGACGGAGACATCAGTGAGGCCTTTGCTGGTGGTGACGTGAAATTGTTGCCATCGAAGAAGTGATATTCTGCGAAGGCGGTGGCAAATTCACTGGGAGCTTTGCCAGCAATGGCGGCGAGGTCCTCTTGACAAGGGCCGCTGTTGTCAAAGTGACCTTTGACAAACAACCACAAAGTAGTCCCCCGACGACGACAGCGGCGGCAGGTTCGTCAACAAATTACTATTCGACGGGGGCAACGTCGGCACAGAATAGTCGACGGATTTAAAATGGTGTCGCCCTGGGATTAAGCAGTCGATAGCCTTGTTTTTGGTAGCGACGTTGACCCCGTCCACTTCTGCGTCGACGAAGACGGTGGCGGCGAGTTTGCCGGACAATCCATCAACAACAGCACCGTCGACGGAGTTGTTTGCAGCATCTATGGCGGCGACGACGTCAACAAACGCGATGGCTGGTTGTTTCATTGCGCGCCCTGAAAATATTGACGGAGACAGCAAGGGCGCAATGGGAGTGACAACGGAGGTCAAAAACATCACAATTCCCACGGCGACGAGGGGAATTATTCGGAGGCGGCGCTGGCGACGACGTGGGGACGTTGCGGCGAGGGACAAAGATTCGACGTCACGGGGGAGGGCGAGGGGGGAAAGCACTCCAAGTGGAATTCCTTCCATACCTACAACGCCCTCTCCCCGATTGTCAAACTCCTAACCTCGGCAATGCGTCCCATTTGCCGCAATCATCGCGGAGATCAAAATGCCCATGGTTGAATTAATTTTAATAGGCAACATAATATAATGCTAGCCCGTTTTTACACATGATTCCACATGTGGTGCCCTTTTTTACCATGAAATGTATCTCAATGGCGTGAAATAAGGTACTACAACATTGAACAGCATTGCATACCTTCACGCACTATGTAAAAGTATCCGTTGGTAAAAAAGGGCGGCCTGGTAAAAAAGGGCGGTAAAAAAGGGCGCTAGTTAAATTTACTAACAAACGGCCCTTTTTTTCCAAAATGGCTATTTTCTATAGGCGTTGCACGGGCCGATGCCGTGTTTTTAGGCGTTGCTTCTGTCGATGCTGGCTGTAGCAGTGCCCCTCATCAATTGTGCCCCATCTTTCTTCAGCGGCGCGGCCTCCTAAAACAGTGCCGCATCTTCATTCTCTTTTTATATGATATACAACAATCAACAATTATACAACAATCAACAATTATACAACAATCAACAATTAACAAAGGGGGCAATGGTTTTGAATACAGTTGATTGGCGAGTCGCTTGTAGCTTGCTGAGGGTCGCCAGGGATGTTGTACGGTCCATTTGTCGATTATCCCCCGGCCGCCATCGAATATTCCTTTCCCTCTAAATGGGGATTGGAGGTTTGCCGTGTCTGTGCCGCCGCCGCAGACGTTTCCTTCGTCGACGTCTCCTTCGCCACCTAGGTAGTTAATTCCATCAACGACGAGTAAAATTATGTCACTCTTTACAGACTCACAAACAGCAACAAACAAAGTAAACACACAATCGTGATGAACTAATGTCTATGCAAAGAATCAGTTAATTATTGTAAATGATTTAATGCTCTACTGTTCTAAAACTTGTACTGTACATTCTAAATATTATTCTAAAAAACTATCACCTCCATTTGAACATGGAGTCGTCTGGTTTATTGTTGTGTTCAATTGAGTTGATTGTTGCATTCCTAAAAACCTAACAGAGTCCGCCAGCAAAGAAGGAACTTAAACAACTTTGTAGTCTTCAACTGGCGGAAAGATGCGGGCTATTTATTGCGTCCAGCCCCGAAATATTTCCGGCAATGGGGAAGTCGCGATGGGAGAGACCACGGCAATCCACATCATGTGAGGTTCCCTACGGCAAGGGGGGGAATCATTTGCGGCGGCAGCAGAGTAGTGACGTCGCGACAAGGGAGAGAGTTTGACGTCATGGGGGAGGGCAAGGGGGGAAAGCACTCCAAGTGGAATTCCTTCCATACCTACGACGCCCTCTCCGCGATTGTCAAACTCGTCGCCTCGACGATGCGTCCCATTTGCCGCAATCATCGCGAACATCAAAATGCCCATGGTTGAATGAAATGTTTGGGCTAAGTAATTATCAGTATTTATAATGCTAGCCCGTTTTTCCACGTGATTCCACATGTGGTGCCCTTTTTTACCATGAAATGTATCTCAATGGCGTGAAATAAGGTACTGTAACATTGAACAGCATTGCATACCTTAACGCACTATGTAAAAGTATCCGTTGGTAAAAAAGGGCGGCCTGGTAAAAAAGGGCGGTAAAAAAGGGCGCTAGTTAAATTTACTAACAAACGGCCCTTTTTTTCCAAAACGGCTATTTTCTATAGGGTGATAATTTTAATTAATGATCAATTAACTGATTATATGTTAAGTATTGGCTTTTCTTCTCTTTATGCTCTCAATGTTTAAAGCCATTACTGCAAACCAATGAGTTGGATTAGATAAGGCAGATACCAACAGATTTCTAGCAGATATCCCAGGATCCTTTGCATTTTCAACGCCATAGAGTAATACTCTTTTAATCCTTTTCTTGTGTATACAGCTATTATTTCTGTGGTCGTCGGCTGAACCTCTGACTGGAATTGATTTGGAGAATGACATGAAACATGATGGACATGCCTGCCCTTTTGTGTCTATCTTCTTTCCAGTAGTGTCTGCTGGGCATTCTGAACTTTTGTGAAAAGTGGTTTTTACAATTCCCACATGACAGCAGAAGCACCTGTTTGGTTTTGTGGGGAAGCATTGGATTCCATTACACTGATGACGATCAAAATATTTGTTGACCATGCTGTTGAGTGCTTCTATAACTGTGTTTATCCTCTCTTGTTCTTTGGTCATCAGTGTTGTTGTACGAACTGCGGATTGTGTTATGCTATTCAGTCTTCTACAGTTTGTGCAATTGCCGCATACTTCTGATGGTATGTCAAGATGTTCATACAGAGTCTTTCTGTAACATCCAGTCTGGTTAATCCATGTCTTGTAGCCTGTGATGTGAAACATCTTCTGGTAATAGTGTGTGGATGATTCTCTTGTTTGCTCTTTGAAAATGTTGGCGCCAATAGCTTTGGAAATATTGTCATTGATGGATTGGTCTTCAAATTGATTGTACCTGTTGGAATGGAAAATGTGAAGAGAAGCCTTTTCAAAACTCTGACGTTTGGGTCGAATCCGTCCCAAAGCTTGCACCAAATGATATATTGAATATGTGCCACCAACTATTATGACATCTTCTGTGGCAGTGTTGTCTATGCCGTCTGTAAAAGTTGACACCAACACTTTTTCATCTCCTTCTTCCCATAACTGTAAATACTGGGATTTCTGAGCAGGAGGAAGATTACTGGTCAACCACATGGAAGGTAGGCCAGCATTGTTCAATTTGTCCGATAAATCGCTTGCGTCTTGTCTTGACATGGTAATTGCATGTATCTTGAAATTACTCTCTGGTTTTCTTTCTGTTAGAGTCCGACATTGCAGTGCCACGCCTTGAAGCATGGATTCTCTTGTAAGTTCACTTGTATTTTTGATGATTAGGGTTAGGTTAGTATCCACACAAGTCTACACTAAGACGGCCCATTTTTACACTTTATTCTTACTAAGTCATATTTGGTAGAAGGTATTTTGGTACTGTTGCTACGCAATTACCAACATGTAAAATGTAAGCATTTAAAGTGTAAAAAAGGGCGGACGTGTAAAAAAGGGCGACGTGTTAAAAGTACTTGCTTCGCGCCCTATTTTCCAGAAATGGCCACTTACTATAGTGTAAAAAAGGGCGAGGTGTAAAAAAGGGCGTGTAAAAAAGGGCGACGTGATAAAAGTACTAGCTACGCGCCCGATTTTCCAGAAACGGCCACTTACTACAGGTCATCAAATCGGATGTACCTATTGGAATGAAATATGTAGAGAGCTGCTCTGGCAAAACTCTGACGTTTAGGTCTTATCCTGCCCAATGCTTGAACCAAATTGTATATTGAACATGTACCACCAACACTGATCAAGTCCTCTGTGGCAGTATATTCAATTAACAAACTATGAACCCAACAAACTAACAATCTAACAAACTAAGAATCCAACAGAATCTAACAAACTAACAAATTAATGAACAAACTAACAAAACAATAAACTAACAAAACTACCTGACAAACTGACTAACTGACAAACTGACAGACTGACATACTGCCATACAACTAACTGACAAAACAAACTAACTAACAAATTAAGTAACAAAGTAACTAATTAATAAACTAACAAACATTCTTACTAACAAGCTAACACTAACAAACTAACAAACTTACGAACTCACAAACTTGCAAATTCACAAACAAACTTACTAACAAATCAACTAACTAACAAACCAACAAACTGTCAAACTAACATAACTCAAACTAACAAACCAACAAACTAAAAAAACTTACAAACTAAGAATATAACTAAATTTAGAAGCTAACAAACTATAATCAACCCCTTCTTGAACAAAATGGTTCACAAATACAGGAACCAAATGAGGAAAATGGGGTGCAAAAGCAAATCTCACACCTCAACATACATCTCTTCCCACTCCATCTCCACTACACAACTCTGGTTTATTGTTGAATTCAAACTATCCACAAATCGTATCAAACAATACGGTCAAACAAATACTGCTGATGGAGGGATTCGTATTTTGTGGTGAGGGAGGGAGAGAGCAATCAGCAACAGACATGGCGCAGGCAGTGATTTTTTTGGGTTGACTCTGATTTGGTTGATTGTTGAATCGATCTTGTGCTTTTTTGGCTATCGCTTGAAACCGAGCGAAGCAACGACTTAATAAATCAGACCAGGACTCGTTGACAGCGGTGAGAGAGTGGTTCTTGACCGCAACAGCGATGGGGTCTTTTGCTGTCGGCGGCGTGAATTTGTTGCCGCTGTTGAAGAAGTGATATTCGGCTAAGGCAGTGGCAAATTCACTGGGAACTTCGCCAACAACGGCGGCTAGGTCCACGTGACAAGCGCCACTCTTGTCAACGTGATATTCGATAAACGAACACAAAGTAGTCCCCCCGACAACGACGACGGCGGCGTGTGCATCTACAAATTCCTCTTCGATGGGGGCAACGTCTGCGCAGAAGTTGTCGACGTCCAAGCAGGAGTTGTCGACGGATTGAAAAGGGTGTTGCCCCGGGGAGTATGCAGTTGATAGCCTTGTTTTCTGCGGCGACGTCGACCCCGTCCACTTCTGTGTCAACGACGTTGGCGGCGGCGTGTTCACCTGACAATCTGTCAACAACGGCGCTGTCGACGCATTTGTTGGCATCGACGATGGCGGCGGAGACATCGACGAACGCGATGGCTGGTTGGTGTCTTTGCGTGCGCCGCTGGAGTATCAACGGAGATGGGGAGGACGTGATGGGAGACAAGACGGCTGTTGAAAACAGCGCAATCCCATGGCGACGAATGGAATTATTCAGCGGCGGTGGCAGCAACTGCGGCGGCGTGGGGACGTTGCTACGAGGGACAAGATTCGACGTCACGGGGGAGGGCGAGGGGGGAAAGCACTCCAAAGTGGGATTCCTTCCAAACCTACGACGCCCTCTCCGCGATTGTCAAACTCGTCGCCTTGACAATGCGTCCCATTTGCCGCAATCATCGCGAAGATCAAAATGCCCATGGTTGAATGAAATGTTTGGGCTAAGTATTTTTCTGTATTTATTATGCTAGCCCGTTTTTACACGTGATTCCACGATGTGGTGCCCTTTTTTACCATGAAATGTATCTCAATGGCGTGAAATAAGGTAATGTAGCGTTGAACAGTAAAACATACCTTGACGCACTATTTAAAAGTATCCGTTGGTAAAAAAGGGCGGCCTGGTAAAAAAGGGCGGTAAAAAAGGGCGCTAGTTAAATTTACTAAGAAACGACCCTTTTTTTCCAAAACGGCTATTTTCTATAGGCATATGCGTCTTGGGCGAACAAAGAGACATCGTCCTTTTTTTCTCCAGCTGGAAAAAACGGACGATGAGACCATATCTTAATTAAAGAACAAAACAAGCAGTGTGCATAGGTGTTAGGTTATGAGCTCACCTTCAAGTCCACGAGAAATCATCCCTTTTGTGTCCGTCTGGAAAATAAGGACATCCAGATAAAGTCAGTGAAATACTTCATTTAAAAGGCCCCGGAATTTGTGGTTATGATTTTAATGTTTCAACATTAGGAGCTCACCTTCACGTAACCTCACCAATGGTGATAAAAGACTTTACCAATCCAGTAAGGCATATACAAAGCTTTTTCCAACAATACAACCTCCTCTGCCAATCGAAGTCCGCAAATTGGGATTCAAACATAACAATAGCTTGTTCTCCAAGCTTTGTTTCCCATGCTTGAAGTGATCATAGTGTAAGCCAACAGGATACGCCACCATACTGTAGTGGTTGAAGCTATTAAACTTTGACAAGAAATGGTACATGGCGACATCTTTCGGAGACTGCTTGAATGCTTCTCTTGCAATGGTTAAGCTCTCATTCTCATATTTCAGTGGGCCGTCAGCAACGGGTCGTAGTCCGGCCTCTGCCCGGAAT